>JAOPTO010000567.1:145408-176957 GCA_033822845.1 Tetrapedia diversipes | reverse complement strand
TTCATCGGTCGCATATATGCGCCCATAGCACTCTCAAAAGGTTGACGGAGGAAACAAAAATTGACAAGCGCATATATGCGTTCATAGTCCCTATGAGCAACTTTCGTCGGTCGCATATATGCGTCCATAGTCCCTATGAGCAACTTTCGTCGGTCGCATATATGCCTCCATAGTCCGTATGAGCAACTTTCATCGGTCGCATATATACGCCCATAGCACCCTCAAAAGGTTGACGGAGAAAACAAAAATGACATGCGCATATATGCGTCCATAGTCCCTATGAGCAACTTTCGTCGGTCGCATATATGCGTTCATAGTCCCTGTGAGCAACTTCCGTCGGTCGCATATATGCGCCCATAGCACTCTCAAAAGATTGACGGAAAAAACGAAAATTGACAAGCGCATATATGCGTCCATAGTCCCTATGAGTAACTTTCGTCGGTCGCATATATGCGCCCGTAGCACTCAAAGGGTTAATACCAATTCACAGATCAATCCTTAAACCCTAAACCAGTTTCTTTTCAAGAGAGTATCCATCAAAAATAAAGCTCATAGGTAGGATCGTTGAAGGAAAGCCAAACAGAGACGCAAAACAGAAGCATAACTTGCCCTGACGTTTTAACGCGCCGTTATTAACGTTCGATTAGCAGTACTTTTGATTTTTAGACAGATTCGAAATTACACGTTTGGTAAACTCATTACGAACTGGTAAATATTGAAACGGATAATTAATTGCTCGTATAAGATTGACGCACGTTTTCGTCGGATCCATTACAGATATTGTAATGGCCTGGGCGAGCAGGTATTATACGGTAATTACAAATTCGTGTAGATCAATAATGGCCGCCGATAATTCGGAAGCAGTGCAGCGTTAAAATTAAATAACGTATTATACAAGAGAATCGCTGTTGCCTTTCGAACGATCGAACGATTTACACGATGTGTTTTAAAAATAATCAAACTTTCAACGAATAAACGAAACTAACAGTATCAATATTTACACGGGACCTTTGTCATCGGGAAATAAATATTTGTTTGTTACGTTCGTCAAAGTTGTTCACTCGCAATCGAGTTATTAGAAACCATGCTATGGTATACAAAGCGGGAATTATTGGGTTGGAGGGAAAGTTCTGTCGTATTTTACATAGGCAGGTAATTTTTCTTGTAAATAAAAAAAACATCTGGCTGGTGAGTTATTGGGAATTTTTTTTGTTTTTTTTACCTGCTGTATAATATAAAAGCAGTCCTTTTTTTACCGTTCATCATTTACTCGTGATATTTAAAGTGAAAAACATAGTCGGTAGATAAAGTGCATTTACGACACTGCATTTTGCATGAATTCCAAAAAGGAAGCAACGCATCGGTTGCATGTAAAAATTTATATGCGGTATTTGGAAAAGATATTGTAAATGTTCGTACTTGTCAAAGATGGTTTAGCAAATTTCGTTCCGGGGATCTGAGCTTCCAAGAAAGTGATCGATCTGGACGACCATCCAAGATCGATAATGATGTTTTGCGATCCGTGTTGGAAAATAATCCACATTTAACAAGTCGAGAAATTGCAGAAGAGTTTGGCATTCATCGTACAACTGTTGGAGATCACATTAAATCTCTTGGGTTTGTGTTAAAGCAAAGTGTTTGGGTTCCACACGAATTAACGGAAACGGAAAATACGACAAAACTTTCCCTCCAACCAAATATTTTTGCTCGCCCTGTGTACGACGAATCGAAGCACATTTCACGTGTATCGCTGTAAAAACGTGACGCCTCGTTAAATCGATGGGAAGTGCGACGCTCGTCGTGAACCATCGATTCCGGTGTAAGCCCTTCCTTTCGTGGCGCAAACGATCAAATTAAATTTCATGTCCCATTTCCTTGATAAGTGACTTCCTTTAAAGGAAACAGGGTACTTGAAAAGAAATCGGAAAATACTCGGTTCTCGCGAAAGTTCAAGGTGAAATTCTAGTTTTGAAAATCTATTACGCATCCTTTATGCTCTTTAATTATTATTTATAATATTCTTTTAACAGGTTCCGTGTCGTGTGGGTCATATATGCCCTACGCTGAACTTTTCGTTCAAGCCATTGGGTGGATATTCTTATCGTAAAATGAAGAATTTAAAAAAAATTTTAATTATGGTTTTGTAGTATTGAAAAATTGTAAGGTGTACGTAGGTGAAAAATATTTAATCGTAAGCGTCCTGAACGGAAAATCTTCAAAAAATGGTGTGGAATGTGTTAAATTATTTTTAAAGAAAATATAAGAAATGCTACCAATTACATATTGAATCATTATATGCAAATTTTGTCTTATAGATAGAAATGAATATTATCTGTGTAATTATACTCTGTGCTTCTGATAAAGGAGATTGTATTACCATCTATAAGGAAATGGCTAGGCAAAAGAATGCAGCTCTCATTGATTACAGTGATTACAAGTCGGTACTCTTTATCACGATTATAAAAATAGACCACGCATATTTTTAGCATCGATCAATCGGATCATATGCGCCGGTGATTAGATATAATGGCGGTAGAAGTCGAGAATTTGTGGAAACCTATTTTAACAGTCGAACCGCTTGGAAACGAGCCAAGCCACAAAAAACGAGAACTACTTCGTAAAATGAACTTTTCACTTCCAATTCGATCACCTTCATAATCACTGGAACACACGTGTTGTAAACGTAAAACATAATTTTATGGTTCGTAAATATTGTTTATCTATTCATTTTTATTGACATTATGGTAAAACACTATTTATTGATTAGCATGGAATACAAATTTTATTTATACCCTTATTTCTTATTAATTAATTAATGCATTTTCTTTGGCTCTTTGGAGAACACTATTTATTGGTTAACATGGAATATAAATTTTATTTATATTCTTATTTCTTATTAATTCATTAATTTTTCTTTGGCCCTTTAGAGAATAACATTATTTCTTATTAATTCATTCATTTTCTCTGGCCCTTTGGAGAACATTATTTATTAATTAGCATAGAATACAAATTTTACTTATACTCTTATTTCTTATTAATTAATTAATGCATTTTCTTTGGCTCTTTGGAGAACACTATTTATTGGTTAACATGGAATACAAATTTTATTTAGACTGTTATTTATTATTAATTAATTTTCTTTGGCCCTTTGGAGGACACCATTTATTGGTTAGCATACGATACAAATTTTATTTATACTCTTATTTCTTATTAATTCATTAATTTTCTTTGGCCCTTTGGAGGACACCATTTACTGATCAGCATAGAATACAAATTTTATTTAGACTGTTATTTCTTATTAATTAATTCTTCAATTTTCTTTAGCCGTTTGGAGGACACCATTTATTGGTTAGCACACGATACAAATTTTATTTATACTCTTATTTCTTATTAATTCATTAATTTTCTTTGGCCCTTTGGAGGACACCATTTACTGATCAGCATAGAATACAAATTTTATTTAGACTGTTATTTCTTATTAATTAATTCTTCAATTTTCTTTAGCCGTTTGGAGGACACCATTTATTGGTTAGCACACGATACAAATTTTATTTATACTCTTATTTCTTATTAATTCATTAATTTTCTTTGGCCCTTTGGAGGACACCATTTACTGATCAGCATAGAATACAAATTTTATTTATACTGTTATGTCTTATTAATTAATTAATTTATCCTCTTCAACCCTTTAGCCTTAAATTTTTATCCGTTACTATATACAGCAGGTTGCTTCTAAAGTCGGACACAGAACTAAAAAGGTCAATCATTTCGCAGTATTCGTTAACGTTAACGATTAGCACCCCCTCTTTTGCCACACTGTCGTTCGACCAGCCGTCTTCCCTTAAACGTAGACGGTGAAACGTAACAGTAGAGAATTGACCCGGTGGAAAATCGCGAGGTCGACGTTGCACGCGAACGCGAGAAATCCAGCCAGGCCCCGAGAGAGGGAACGCGATGAGCGTAGCAACACTTGTAATAGCTAGCATTATACGCGCATAATAGAGGTAATAGCCGGGACCGGGATAAATCGATCACCATTACCGTACCTATTAACCGTAACGACCGTTTCCGAGGAGACCTGACCACTCCCGTGGGTTCCAGGTGAGAACAGCTGCAACTCCACCGGCGGCGGCAGCGACGAGGAACTCGGCGCGGGCTGCGGGGACGATTTGAACGGGAACGGCGGCAAGAAGAAGCATCGCCGGAACAGGACGACCTTCACCACCTACCAGCTGCACGAGCTCGAGAGGGCCTTCGAGAAGTCTCATTATCCGGACGTGTACTCCAGGGAGGAGCTCGCTATGAAAGTCAATCTTCCGGAAGTGCGCGTCCAGGTGAGTCGCAACATGGCTGCCCACGTGCGCGTATTCAAATTATGATAAAACGGGAGAAATAAGACGCAACATTCGGCCCCCTTCAACGTTACATTCATTTCTGTTCTTTGTTCTATAAAATTAATCGTCTCCTCGTTATCACCCTTGGCCGAACTTTGCCGCCTTTATTCAAATTTTTCTTCGCTTAACGCATTCACTGCCAAGTACGAGATATCTCGCAGTAAGCATATATACCAAAATTGCCAACTACGAGATATCTCATGGTTTGCGCTATAAGCATTAGATTGATTGCAATTGATCACGGAATAAGTTTATAGCCGTTTGAGTTACGAATTACTAGAAAGGATGAACGAAAACTTTGTGTTGTAATATCTTTTTTTCAAAATCAACAAATCTTCTAGTTTTTATGGTCAAAATAATAACCCATATTTTCCTTGAAATGAAACCTTGGCGTCCAGGGCAAGACGTTCTAAATTTACCTGGCAGTGAATGGGTTAATCGTTTGAGTGCCAAGCGGCGCGATCGTGCTTCTTCTGTTCTGTCCTCAAAGCGCCAGCGCCCTAGGCTGCGAAGCCCATAATCACAGCAGGCTCGGTTTCTTTCGATGCGTGACTTTACGATTACCCTTCAGTATTAGATAGAAAAAAAGGTAAAATTGGAGTAATTTTATTCTCAGGAGAATGTCGGAACAAAACTAAACTATAGGAAATATTTATTGCATGTAAACTAAAAACAGTGGAATCGCACTTTTTCGACACGGAATATGAAGAGCGCTATCGCGCCGCTCGGCAATTTTCGATCGGGAAATAAGAAAGGGTCGTGGCACTCAAACTATCATTCTATGAGTCGACTTGCCTCGCAGATGCCTCGAACAATTATTCGCTAACACGCGTGAGGATCTCAATAATTGGAAACAGAGCCGTGGGTTGTAAAGTTGGATTAATCATGTGGGATACGTGTGGGATTAATCGAACTTGAATTCGTGAAACGGTTTGCATTTATTTTGATCGATATTATTGTGTACCTTTGCTTTTTCACTTTCATCCATTGATCGTGTTCGAGAACGTTGAATTTCTATTCTGGGTTCTATATATTGAGTTTACTTTATGGCGATTTTACTGTTATGTTTTTCTTTTCAATTAACGGGAAAAACTCGTTCGTGGGACTTCAAAACCTATCGTATAATTTGGATATCTTTCGGTCGATTTTGTTATCGCTTGCTTTTCGAGAGGGTGCATGAAATTTTGAAGATTCAAGCATTTTAGCTGATTCGATTATGATTCTTTTGTGATTTGTTCGAAACTTCGGATTTAGTTTATTCAATTTTAACACTTAACCAACACATTCATGTTTATTTTCATCAGTTACATTTGCAAAATCGGTATTTTAATTTAAAATACCGATAAGAGTACAGCAATTAAACTCGTCAAACAATTCAAAACAACAAACTCGTCAAAACACGCTGATTAATAATGCGATTTCGTACAAAGTGAATAAGTTCAAGATTGTTAATCACGTTGAATTCATAAATAAGATGAGAAAGGAAGTTATTTTAACACTTGGCCAGCCGAATGGGGAGATCTCCCATTTTGTCCACCACAAACTGCTGTCACTGATTTTATTTATTTATTTTTTCTTAGTTAATCCTGAACTGGTGTTGAATTTATTAAAAATTGTACTTTGAAAAAGCAGATAGTATAAAAGTAAATAAAATAATTGGCGGCAATTTGTTGACGAAAAAATGGGAGATCACCTCATTCGGTTGGCTGAGTGTTAAAATAATTTCTTTTCTCATCTTATTTATGAATTCAACGTGATTAACAATCTTGAACTTATTCACTTTGTACGAAATCGCGTTATTAATCAGCGTGAAATGTGACGTTATGTTTTGCGGAAGGAAAAGAACCTCGATGTCACAACTGTACAAGGTTCCAGGAATTAATGACGGAAACTTAAAGGCAACTTTGTTCCGTAATTGGAGATCTGTCCGAGCGATTACAGATTAAGAAGAATAATTGCCTAAAATCGCGTGGTTAATCGGCGCAAACCGGGAGAGATCGTTTTCTCTGGCGGAGACAAGGGATATTCATACATTTTTAAATAATCACCTGACCACGGAGTCACGCGACAAACGAGGTATTAACTCGTTAACCCTCACGACACCGCCGCGCGAACCTGTTACTGTAACGATTTCACGAAGGAAAAACGAAAACGAGCGAACGAACCGACCAGAAACGCATCGTACCGTGCTACAATTTTCAACCACGCTTATATTAGTCCTTTGCTTGATCGTTAGTCACATTGTTGATCCAAGGTATACTTCAAACATAAGAAATATTCACTCTACTTCACACTGACACTAAACAACTTACTCGTAACAAGCATCACTTTCTAAATCTTGTGTTACAGACAGAAACTAAGCTGAATCCTAATTTTCGTCAACTAAATTTAATAAACATGTTTTCTATTAAATCAGAACGAAAAAAGAAGGAAAAATGTAATTTAATAAATAACCTAACCTGAACCTAAAAAAAGCTTTTAAAAAACAAAGGAGCGAACGAACCGACCAGAAACGCATCGAATCGTGCTACAATTTTCAACAACGTTTATATTAGTCCTTTGCTTGATCGTTAGTCACATTGTTGATCCAAAGTATACTTCAAACGTAAGAAATATTCACTCTACTTCACACTGACACTAAACAACTTACTCGTAACAAGCATCACTTTCTAAATCTTGTGTTACAGACAGAAACTAAGCTGAATCCTAATTTTCGTCAATTAAATTTAATAAACGTGTTTTGTATTAAATCAGAACGAAAAAAGAAGGAAAAATGTAATTTAATAAATAACCTAACCTGAACCTAAAAAAAATATCTTTTAAAAAACAAAGGAGCGAAAAATAAAAATCAGTGGAAATCTAAAAATTGATATCTCTAACAAGTTGAAATTAGTGGAAATCTAAAAATTGATATCTCTAACAAGCTGAAATTAGTGGAAATCTAAAGATTGATATCTCTAATAAGCTGAAATCAGTGGAAATCTAAAAATTGATACCTCTAACAAGCTGATAAACAGAAAGATTACGAATTATGCCCCAATCGTAGACTTGTAGACTCGACACTTTCAAATTTCGAATAACCATCGTTCCATCGTACATTTTATTCACTTCGATTTTAACAAATCAAACTTACCCCTCGAAGTACGTTATATTTAATGAAATATTTTTGTTTCCTCAAAACTGTCATTTTTACGTGGCATTTGAGGAAACACCATAATGCTGTTTTGGGGACAGTAAACGTGCTGTGGGCAAAAATGGCAATCGGCTCGATTCGTCGATGTGAAACGATCGGTCGCGAATCAACCGATTTATTATTTCCCTCCTCTCCTCTCTCTCTCTCTCTCTCTCTCTCGTTCTTTCTCTGTCTGTTCCGGCTGGAACCAGGCGGATACGAGTGTCGTGCAGCGCGGCCAGCGAGCGGGCCGGGTTTAATGGCAGCGTTTCCGTGCAAACAATCGGAACAGCAATCGCCGGCTGACGCTGGCCCCGACGTATTAAACTAAATTAAATTAATTATGTGCGTGACAGCGATAAAAGCACGCAGTCGCATGCGACGACGCATCGATTAGGCTCCCCGGGGCACGCTTACCACCTCTGTGTGTACGTGTGCACGACCGGTGTATTATAGTTTGCAGGATAATAACCTGGCTGGTTCCTGAACCTTTGCAAGTACTGCTTTTTCGCTTGTTTAAACACGCAGTTTTTTATTTCATTCAGCTTAGTAATGACTGAGGATAACCAGTCGTTGATTGATGTGCCTGACCTAAAGGTGTATTGTTTTTTTTCCATATTCTGGTATTTTATGCATTTGCGAGAGATTTGAGTACACGAAAGGATAAAACATGCAGGCAATACGTAAAAACGTAAATATTCTACATTTTTGTTGGAAAGTACCTTTTTTGGCTAAATCATTATTATAGAAAAAGGTCCGTTAATGCTTTACTCTCGGTACAGTAATTGGTCTAAGTAATAAATTTCACAACTTATTTAAATTTTATTCTCTAAGTTAGACTTTTACAATTCTTCGACAGTCTACCAAATACAAGAGAACGAAGGCAAGCGTTAATGAACGCAATTCACAGGCACACTTTCCATTTTCCATTAACCTCAACAGATATTAACTCTGTCTCGAAAAATCTCTGAATTTATCGAGCACCCAAACAATTAATAACAACCACGAAAAACGAAAACAGGCATACAAAACGAGTAACCCTAGAACCGTATCGTGCTAGAGGACCAACCAGCGCGACGGCGCCGTCCGACCGAGAAGAGAGTCGCAATTAAAAATTTAAATTGCGTTTAAAACCTGCCGGTGCTGCCTCCGTGCCCTCCCCCACCACCGCCGCCTTCCACTTTTTTTCAATTTTCTCCGGAGGGGTTTGCCGACCCCCCTTCCTCCCCTTTCTCACCCTTATTCCGTAGCCCCTTCAGCTACTTCTCCCGTCGTCGTCGACCTGGAATCAGCGAGCATAGCTGTAAGAAGGGAACGCTCACCCCAAAGGTACACCTAATCGCTTAAGCTTATTACGCGAGCAGACAAGGCGAAGGAATCAGACCGGCGAACCCACCAGCGAACAGAGAGAAAGGTGGACGGACAATCGAGGAAGCGGGTGGGAAGGTGGTGGTCCCGTAGGGGCGGAGGATGAAACGGGGGGTGGTTGGAGGGTGGAACGGGGAGCCATGGTCGGTCGCGGCGGTGGTAGGCGCAACGGAGAGGCGGACGCACGTTCGGTTTCATCATTTTTAATTGATAGCGCACGCCAATCCTATCTGTCGGATTTATTAGGCCGCTCGACGAGATGGTTTTGCGGAGGGTCGTGGAAGGGGGTGAGTCGACAGCGAAGGGAAACGGAGCTTTTATTGGACAAACCGGGCTGTTTCGGTGGTAGGGCGGCCCGGTCGCGGTGGTCACTGTTAGCCCCGATTGTGCGACCCGGGAAAGCGCGTTTTCCAGATTTTCATGCAATCCTCCGACACCAGCGTTGCGCACACGCATACACTGGCACTTTGCCGGCTCGCGTGTGTACGCGGGGCTACGTACAGGCAGATTGATTGCGGGGATTAACGCTGTTTTCTCGCGATAATCATCGTCCACGGAGTGCGGAGGTTTTATTGGATACACGGACCCGATATCGAAACGTCGAATTGCTTGTTAAGCTTGTTATTGTAATTCAGGTTTACGCAGCGTTTTCAACCTAGCACTCCCTCCCTTTCTCCCTCTCTCTCTCTCTCTCTCTCTCTGTCTGTCTGTCTCTCTTGTTGGTAATGGGTTCGGTAATGGCGGCGGTGCACAAGGAAACGTTCCTCGAGGGCGGTAATTCAAACGATTTCTTGAATAAACTATCCGTCACGGCGAATTGGACGTTTACGCGGGCTGTAATTATCGGTAACGCGCCTCTGGTTTACGATTTTGGTTATTTAAATTACATCACCGGCCAGTTGCGTTCGGGGAATTTCATTAATTCGCTGGAGTGACGCGTAGACGTGTCCGGGGAATTGAATTATCGCGGGAAAAGGGAGAAGGGCGAACGTGTAACACCTTCGAGCGATGATTGGCCGCGGAGAAGAATGGAAAAGGAAAGGTCGAGGCTACCCCGGAAGACGAATGGCACTGGGTGATACAAGTGCGCTTGGTTAACCGGTAAATTCGCTTAAGATCCTCTGACAACCCATTTCCTCTGCTCGCGGTAGGAAACTTTGGGTTATCTTGAAAAATGATCTTCTTCTTGCAACGTTAAGCTATATGAACGCTCGATGATCTTGAAACGAACAAAATTGTTCTATTCTATTCAGGTCACCCTTCTATTTTTCTAATCTTAAAAATTATGATCCCTTTTGTCGAATTTGTACAGTTGCGCAAAATATCGGCAAGTCAAATCACTTTTTTGCAGTTAACATTAATGTATTCAGATCGCAAGTATACAGATACTTATCCTTCTAATTTTAATTTTACTATGTATATACATATGTTATATCTGTCTTTTATTTTTACTTACTTCTACTTCCTGTCAACCACTCGCTTTTACTTTGTTCACTCTTCTCTATTTTTATGTTCATTTTGTAATGGGCATCTGCCTGCAAATAAAAAAAAATAAAGTAAAATTTGTTATCAGATCGTTGCTCATGAAAAGATGAACTTGTGGTAATGTGGATAAAATCAAATTTTTGTCGAACGAAACGAATAATGAAACGTTCGAATATTAGGCTAATAGGATAAGGGTTGTTTTGGATACAAGATTTTACAGTGAACTCATTTATTTTCCTTGTCTTTCGTTCTTGATGCGTTATGTATAAAAAGAGATCGGTTGACTCGAAAGAATGTACACGTTTTCTCCTCCGATAAGAAGTATACTCGATTCTCGCCACGCGATAATTTGTCCTCGTTTGTTCCTTCCCCCGTGTACTCAAACGGAGGATAACGAAATTTCACCGTCGTTCATTATACCATTAGGCGCATCGCCGACGCGAGCTTCGCAACGTCGTCACGCGATCGTAAGTTTGGCTATAAAAAAGGAAAACGTGGCATAAGCCAACGATTTGCTAGAACGAGAAATCGATACAGGGGTGGGCATTTGCTGGAAACACTCATCGAAATTACCTCTATTCGTGAAACACCTGCTGATTAGGGCGAGCGTCGTTCGTTGTGAAACACACTGCGCAACAAAACGATCTTAAAAGATATTATTTGACGGCGCGACAGTGAAATTTGCAACCTAAAATTATTTAAAGGTTAAATCTGTCCTTAATTTTTTTGGACGCGTCATATAATTGCGAAAATTTTTTATTATTTTGTTTTGAAAGTTCCTTTTGCAATTCATGCCTTTTGCTAACGGTTTTGCTACTTTTATTGTTTAATATATTAATTTACAAGTATTGGATTTCAAACAGATAAAGATAAAAAGTAAATTTTAATAGATTGAGATTTTGCATGTTTAGCACTGTATTATTAGTAAATTTATTATTAGTATTATTATTAGTTATTAGTAAAAAATTTTCAAAAGCACGCGATGCATCGATTCATCTCAAATTATTTCATATATTTCATTTGAAGTAATATTTTAGATTTTTCATATCCTTTAACCCTTTGCACTCGGCTGTCCCCTCTCAAGGGACATCGTAATCCTAGCATATGATAGTTTCGCAAATTTTCAGACGTTAGTTCAGACCCGGACGTTAATTAGTCATATATGTAAATTTTAATATACGACTTAACTAAACTAAATGAAGTTTAATATACGTGAATCATAGTAAATATTTCAAATTAGAGAATTTTTAAAGTTAATATTGTTAAACGACTAACAGTCACCTCCCGAGTGCAAAGGGTTAAAATTGAGAATAATGCTAAAATCGCGAATCTGGTCCAAACGAAATTTCCTATTCACGAATAATCGATCCGTAGCGATACCAAATCCCAGCCACGGGATCTCATTATCCAAGAAAACCCGTGTCGGAAGTCGCGAGAGCATACGGAACCGTGTAACGTTCCACCGCGCGGGGGTGCCTCGAATCGATGCGTCGGCCGGCGTATTTTCCCGAAGCGAGCCGGCAGAGAATGGAATCGACAATCGTCGCGGAAAAGGCATGTCGGGTCGGGCGGAAAAAAGCGGGCAGATTGATTTTTCGCGGTAGGCCAACTAATTTGGAGAGGGAGCACGAGACAGAGGAACGGAAACAGAGAAAGAGAGGCGGAGAGTCGATCGTTCGCCGCGCTCGGTCGGCCGACGATTGCCAATTGGAAAAATACTCCAATTCGATTACAATTTTTTTCGTCCGCTCCGCGCAACGACCCGCGGAAGAATTTCAAACCGCTCTCGCCTGCGATGACAGCAAGGGAAAGAAAGAAAGATGCATTCGTCGAGGGAAAGAGATAGATGGGTAGATAGAGAGAGGGAAAGAAAGAGATAGAGAGAAAGAGTGAGAAAGAGGGAGGAAAAGAGAGAGAGAGAAAAGAGAGGGAGAGAAAGACAGAGTGAGGGAGGGAGGTAGAGAGAGGAAGAGAGATAGATAAAGTTATATATAGAGTGAGAGAGAGAAAGAAAGAAAGAGGGATAGAGAGAAAGACTGAGAGAGACGGATAGATAGAGGGAGAGAGAAAGAAGATAGATAGAGAGCGAAAGAGATAAACAGAGAGGGAGAGCGAGAGAGAGAAAGAAAGAAAGATAAATAGAGAGAAAAAGAGAGAAACAGAGAGAGAGAGAAATATATATATAGTGAGAGAGAGGTACGGATAGATAGATAGAGAGAGAAAGAAAGATAGATAGAGAGAAAAAGAGAGACACAGAGAGAGAGAGAGAAATAGAGAGACAGAGACGAGTAATGGTGGGTGGTAACGGGTCGGCGCAGGGAATCGGTGGTGGCCGTGGAAGGGAGGGGGGTAGCACGTGAAACTAATATCGAGGCTGCAATCGTTTCTGAAAGCTTTTGAGAGCGCAATTTAAAAGCGATCTTCCCTGTTTTCGTTCCATTTACAAAGAAAATCGGACCCCGTCGCGCGTCCACGCCTGAAAAATACCCGTCGACGTGCATTATCGGAAGCAGTTAACCTCGCGCTATGCGTCGTGCTCCACGGGATAACGGATAGTTTCCACGGTGGGGGGGGGGAGGGGTTTAGTTTTCTGGAAAGGAAATCATCTTTGCCGGGAGGCAAGTACGTGTAACGCACGGAATAAAAGGGGGCTGCTTCTACACGGTGTGCTCGAACGCTATTTACCGTCACGTCGGCATGGTAACCCCGTACAAAGGCAAAGGGACACGCGTCGTTCTACAATTATTTTCTTGCATACGAACTGCATTAATGAAATTCTACGTCGGGCACATCAGCGAACGATTAACCCTTGTTTCGAACGATAACTCTGACGTCTACGTGATGAACAAACAGCCGTTGTTTGATGTTTAACGTCGTGAACGCTGCTTGTTTTTGGGACGAACTTGCAGCATTTGTAGTCTTGTGAAATTCTGATGCACGTGACGCGATGTAACAGTTGGGGATCTTTCATTTCTTCGTCAGAATCGGTTCGTTATCGAAAGACAACGTTACGAGTCTAATTGCAAGACTAAATCGATACCATTCATTAAAATTATTGATTATTGGATTGTTCGAATTTGTTGTAGGTAGAACCTGATAAAGACCGGTGCTGCTTACTTTCTCGGAAAAACGGTATCTTTAAACTACTTTAAAATAATTTTTACGTTTTGAATTTCAATAAATCGAAATTTATATTTTGTATGTTAAGTTTGAATTAATAGTTACATAATAAGTGACCGATTTATGGATACTCAAACCATTTATAAAATCAATTATAACTAATTATAAAAATTGTTATTTGCTATAGTAATGAATTATATATAATCAAATCCTAAATTCAACGCGCTATGTTACAATAATATTTCTTCGCTTATCTCAAAACAATATTCACTTTCTAAATTAAGAAATAAGTGCTATAAGACAAAGAAATTTTTTGCTTAAAAATCCGCGTGATCTTTTCTAATTAAGTAAAAGAGTGAGCGCTATAATATATAATACATGACATAATAACACGACTAATTAATCAATAATGAATTCTCCCTTGTTTGTAACTTCTTCCCAACGATCAACAAGAGTTTCAATACCTCGTTGGTAGAAATCACTCGGTTTCGACTCCAACCAAGTTCTCAATTCTGCGTCAGTATTGAACGAAACTCCGCGCATAGCATTTGAAAGAGAGCGAAAGAGGTGGAAATTTCTTTCTTTTTAAAAAAACGGCGGGAACTTAGTTGCCAACCTAATATATCTATCTATCTATAAAATCGTCCTGTTGTTCCGCAACCTCGGCGGCGGCGCTTGTCGGGCCGTTTAATTCGGTTTTATTAGAGGGGGGCCAAATCGTGATCGTTAGCGCCGACACGAGGCCGGCACGAATCGCAGGTGACTGTCTGGGTTAGGCGCACCTATATCTACGGGGTGTCAAATTAGTCACGCACGCCGCCTCCGCCCAGCGGGCCGGCGATCGACGCCCGTAACCATGGCTACTGCCGCGAATTTCTCCGCGCGACGGCTACGCGTCGCTCTCCCACGCAATTGCGCACGCAACGAGGAAAAAGCATGCTGGGAATTAACGAACGTGTCCCCGTTGTGGCTCATGCGCGACTTACGTGCCATTTTTGGAAATTATGACCGTTCTGATCTTTTCGTTTCAATCTTTCTCATTGTCACCTCCTTCTGGAGGGTGTTCTCGATGAAGTACCATTTTAATAACCATCCAATTATGATTATCAAGTGATTTCCAATTGCTTTAATCGTTACACGTTATAAGAAAGGTACATTTTTGGTAATTGCGAACGTTCCGTTCTTTTTGTTTCAATCTTTCTCATTGTCACTTCCTTCTGGAAGGTATTCTTGATGAAGTACCATTTTAATAACCATCCAATTATGATTATCAAGTGATTTCCAATTGCTTTAATCGTTACACGTTATAAGAAAGGTACATTTTTGGAAATTACGACGGTTTCCTTCTTTTCGTTTCAATCTTCCTCATTGTCACCTCCTTCTGGAAGGTATTCTCGATGAAGTACCATTTTAATAACCATCCAATTATGATTGTCAAGTGATTTCCAATTGCTTTAATCATTGCACGTTATAAGAAAGGTGCATTTTTGAAAATTGCGAACGTTTCGTTCTTTTCGTTTCAATCTTTTTCATTGTCACCTCCTTCTGGAGGGTGTTCTCGATGAAGTACCATTTTAATAACCATCCAATTATGATTGTCAAGTGATTTCCAATTGCTTTAATCATTGCACATTATAAGAAAGTTACCATTTGTGTTTTTGTCCTATGAGACGAATGGAGGAGCAAATTAGTGCCATTTTTGGAAATTATGACCGTTCTGATCTTTTCGTTTTAATCCTTCTCATTGTCACCTCCTTCTGGAGGGTGTTCTCGATGAAGTACCGTTTTGGTAACCTTCAAATTATGATTGTCATAATGATTTCCAATTGCTTTAATCGTTGCACATTGTAAGAAAGGTACCTTTTGTCTTTTTGAGTCTTATGAGACGAATAGAAGAGCGAATTAGTGAAATGTGTATAATGATAATGGTGATAACATTTTATTTATACGGGTGACATTCTTTGTCACGTAAAATAGTTGGGAGAGTATAGGAAAGTGTAAGGACTTAAAATATAACAGGAAGGATTCTATCATTAGAGAAACAATATCCTCGAAAAAAAGAGATAACAATTATTATAATGATGATGACTTAGGTATACTAATTTACGAATTGAAAGGGCAATTTTAACGTTAGAAGAACAAAATACCACAGGAAGGAAAAGCGTAAAAAGAAAAATTACGATTACGTTACATTTACGTTCGAAGGTGTGGAATAAAACTAGGATAATGAAAAGTTTGAAATTAATTTTTTCATTCTGACTGATCATCGAAAAGGTGACGTTTCGTTTGGTGAATTTACTATGGCATTTCTTTATGGTTACACAGCAAATCGTGTATCAATGGTTCGGCAGTTAGAAACGGATATGGTTCCCCTGGTCGCGGCCGAATTACTCTTACCCCTCGTGGTCAACAGACCGAGAACCATAAGCTTCGTGTCGCGATATTAATACCCGTGCGTGGCATCGTAAAGCTGTTTAGCGAAGGGCAAGCAGTGAGAATTCTCGCACCAGGTTACACAGGACTAATGGTATTCGCGTAGGTTGCTCGTTTTGTGGACATAAATCACAATAATGTCTTGATGGGACGGTGTTTATATACAGGGCGTGCAAAAACGTGCTTGCACACTTCCTGAGAAGGGAAACACGTGATCGCACAAATGATATTCACTATTTGTATGTACTGCATGTAAGCGTTTCAAAACGGTCCTTGACCTACGATGTATGAATTCATTTTCTACATGAAATGATCTCAAGCACCAGAGTTTCACAAAGCTCGCTGACCTTGAAATGACCTTGAATTTCAGCGTTACCACCTGGATAACTCTGTACAATATTTAAACCATTATAACAATAAAACTAGATAAATCCTAATAACTTCAGTTCTAATATCACCATCTAGCTAGATTGCAATAATTTTCTAATGTCATCGAGGTTCGATGAAACAATCTGGATTACTTTCTGTAACAGTGAAATGACCTTGAATTCTAATGACAACACGAGTGACATTCATTGACTTCAAACAAACTAGAGGCCGATGACCCCTAAACAACCTCGAGTTTTTGCGACAGAAACTCGATGACTTCTAGAGACCTCCGATTGACGATAAGTTTTAAGTTGGTGTTATCACACATTAGGTGATTTAAGAGCAGAAACGCAAGCAGCTCTGAAAGAGTTAAGAGTACCACCAAAAAAATTTAAGTGTACACTATACTCATTTTTGTACACTTAAATTTGTTCTGGTAGTACTAATACTGAACAGACCCATATTACGTATTCTTCTGATCGGCAGTTTCAAATGGATCTTTTCAAGAATAGGTGGACAGTCAATTAAGTGATTCAGGACTTTGTAGATAAATAATAGATCCGTGGTGATTCTCCTTTGTTTAAGTGTCTGCATATTAAGTAGGTTGATCATATTTATGTAATTATGAGAGAAGAAAGGTATAGGTCTTCATCCGCGACATCTTCATACCCTCCTTAATCCCCAAACAATTGTGTTCCATCATCCTCGCTCTGTACTATTCCGTTTTTCCCATAACCGCCCGAAAATCGTTCCTCGACGATGTTAACACTTTACCAACCGAATGGGGAGATCTCCCATTTTATCCTCAACAGAGCGCTGCAATTGATTCTATTTGCTTTTGTTATTAGTTAGTCTTGAACTAGTACTGTTCATAAGTATTCCAAAATACAATTTTTAATAAATTCAACATTTGCTTAGGACCAACTAATAACATAAGTAAGTAGAATCAATGGCTCTGCTTTGTCAAGAAAAAAAAAATGAGATCTCCCCATTCGGTCGGCTAAGTGTTAAAAATTGTACTTTGGAAAATCAGAAAATGCATTTGATGAACTGTGAACAATACTAGTTCAAGATTAACTAATAACAAAATCAAATAGAATTAATCGCACTGCTTTGTCAAGAAAATAAATGTGAGATCTCCTCATTCGATCGGCTAAGTGTTAAAAATTGTACTTTGGAAAAGCAGAAAATGCATTTGATGAACTGTGAACAATACTAGTTCAAGACCAACTAATAACAAAATCAAATAGAATCAATGGCACTGCTTTGTCAAGAAAAAAATGGGAGATCTCCTCATTCGATCGGCTAAGTGTTAAGAATTGTACTTTGGAAAAGCAGAAAATGCATTTTATGAACTGTGAACAATACTAGTTCAAGACTAACTAATAACAAAATCAAATAGAATCAATGGCAGCGCTTTGTGAAGATAAAAATGTGAGATCACCCCATTCGGTCGGCTAAGTGTTAAAAATTGTACTTTGGAAAAGCAGAAAGTGCATTTGATGAACTGTGAACAATACTAGTTCAAGATTAACTAATAACAAAATCAAATAGAATCAATGGCAGCGCTTTGTCAAGAAAAAAATGAGAGATCTCCCCATTCGGTCGGCTAAGTGTTAAAAATTGTACTTTGGAAAAGCAGAAAATGCATTTGATGAACTGTGAACAATACTAGTTCAAAACTAACTAATAACAAAATCAAATAGAATCAATGGCAGCGCTTTGTCAAGAAAAAAATGTGAGATCTCCCCATTCGGTCGGCTAAGTGTTAAGAATTGTACTTTGGAAAAGCAGAAAATGCATTTGATGAACTGTGAACAATACTAGTTCAAGACTAACTAATAACAAAATTAAATAGAATTAATCGCACTGCTTTGTCAAGAAAAAAATGTGAGATCTCCCCATTCGGTTGGCTAAGTGTTAAAAATTGTACTTTGGAAAAGCAAAATGCATTTGATGAACTGTGAACAATACTAGTTCAAGACTAACTAATAACAAAATCAAATAGAATTAATCGCACTGCTTTGTCAAGAAAAAAATGTGAGCTCTCCCCATTCGGTCGGCTAAGTGTTAAAAATTGTACTTTGGAAAAGCAGAAAATGCATTTGATGAACTGTGAACAATACTAGTTCAAGACTAACTAATAACAAAATCAAATAGAATTAATGGCACTGCTTTGTTAAGAAAAAAATAGGAGATCTCCCCATTCGGTCGGCTAAGTGTTAATAACGACACGAGCTATCCCGTCGGATCGTAATGGCGTCCCGATAGCCGCCAGAGTTCCCCGGACAGGATGAAGGTATCTAAGGCTCGATATCATCGTGGAAAGAAGGAAGACGGCTCGCGGATACAAATGTTATTATACGCGAGCACCTCTGATCTTCCGCGTGAACAGCCAATGGGCTTCCAACGCGCGCCCTCCACCATGCGTAGGATCGTTTTTCTTGTGGGTGCGATGTTTCCAGGCGGAAAATAAGATAATGGCCCCGTGCTAGGCGCGAGATCGGCCCCGGGAGAGGAGAGAAAATGGGGTGGGCGAGACGTAGCGAAGATCGTGGGACCGGGACACCTGCTGCTCGACAGAGGCCGTCGAAAGGAGCGGTGGAGAAAAAAAATAATGCGTCGGAACGCGTACGACAGCCTGCTACTCCGACGAGGAAACGGAGGAACGCCGAGCGTCGGCAGTCCAGCTTCAAGGACGATTCAACGTCGAGTGGTAACGGACGTAATATGTCAGACGAAATCGTTCAGGGACCAACTGGAAGAACTCAAACTTTTCCTTTCTACAAGTACTCGTTTCAAAGCTGGAAACCACCTTGTTACGTTCTACAGTGGCTCAAAAAAGTATTCAAAAATTTTTGGCCAACATTTTGGGTACAGGGTGTGAGTAAATGTGTAGGAACAATTTATTTATGTAGCTATTAACAATAAACAACACAATGAAATATATGAAAAATATTAAATACGATGAAATACGCTTTAGGATACACTCTCTTTTGTTCTCTTTCTATATACAGTGGATCCAAAATGTATTCATACACTGTATTATAAGGAAATTCATTTGTTTCTGAAATTCTTATTTCAATGAAACTTGATGTGTGTACAAAGCATGGTGTGTTCTGCATGGAGCAATTCTTTTGGCGGCAAAATATTTTATAAGGGGACGGATAACGAATCTCAAAGTTTCAACGATTTTTCACGATTTGAATATAAGCTTTCCTCTGTTCTTTTTTAATGACAGTGCTATAGAGTATTAAGAATTAAACATTTTCTATTTGAAAGGTTTTGCTTCATCGAGTACCATTACAAAGTTGTCTTTAAAAAATGAGAGTAAACTCAGAAACTTCAACGCTGGTTTCACTCCTTTAAAATGGCATTTAGATGAAAAGAAGGGATCAATTCATACGTATACTATTACGATCTACATACCTACAAAGTTTTATTAAATACTTCTATCAGACTCAGAATTTCAGGGTTAAACGAATTTATTTGTGGCATAGTGTACGAATACTTTTTGGAGTCACTGTAAGTTAAGGTTTAGATTTATATTATCCAATTGCAACCCTAAATAAGGGTATACATGCCTAAGTGTACTTGGTAGAAGGAAAACGCTGACCAGCCCCTCCCTTCCTACGATATTTTTAAACCACTGTGATTGGTTAGAGCTTGCCATAACTTTTTGCACAAATACCGGACAATTTCTGGCAAACGAAACGGTGTTACAGATTCGTTGTTGGCTGTTTTTATTTTTGCGAGGGCGACAGGAGGGTACCTGTGTTGACGATAACATTGGCCTCTGATGGCTCAATTCGTTGTCCTCGACTATGTATACTATCCTAATTGAGGATATTCGGCTTTGACTTATTTTGTTTACAATAGTTAAATTGAATGCTTTATAATTACATGCAATCAAACGTTATTTTTTATGAGTAAGTAGCGTTTTTATTGCGCTTGCTTCAAAATGGGCAGATTTTCAAACGAACTTTCATCCCTTATTTTATCCCCTTGTTGTAAATCTGCCGTGATTTAAGAGGATTATAATCGAAAGGGACTGAGAAAGTTTGTGTAAAGAATTAGCGATATGATGCAAAATGAAACTGTTTTTATCCGAGATGGAAGAATGTGTTTCAAAGAA
Source organism: Tetrapedia diversipes (assembly GCA_033822845.1). Lineage (NCBI taxonomy): Eukaryota > Metazoa > Arthropoda > Insecta > Hymenoptera > Apidae > Tetrapedia > Tetrapedia diversipes. The sequence goes on along the minus strand of JAOPTO010000567.1, from coordinate 156,481 downwards.
TGTAGTTGTAAAAGCTTGTAAAAGAGTGTAATGTCTGTAATTGGCATTTAAATAGGAACGATAGCTTATCAAAATACATTAATATACGTATGCCGATAAAAACGCTTTGTATAGGTAATAGGTGCATAAAATTTGCATATCTACTCGTTTATTCGGTGAACACTGAAATAAAACAATTAGGATTGCAAATTCTTATCGTTCGTGCTTCCTAGCGTTTCCTCGGCAAATGCTTCACTTGCAAAGAACCGACAAACAAGCAGCACGTCCACGTTTACACGCTGGCAGCCTACTATCCTGTTTGCAAGAAGCTCTCAACTTTCTTCTTATCTTGTTTCCGTTATGCTTTTCGCAACACCTCCCAGTACTTACGCTGATACAACTTCTTTTAATTCGCCTCTACGACGAGTCCTTCGCTTAAAAGCGGTCAGAAGCCACTCATAATCGCACGAGCACGCCCCTCGTAGATTTCTCAGAAAGATCAACCGCTTTTTAATCGAACGCACACGAAATTGGCGGGTTACCACCGTTCCATTAAATAACCATTCTTCCGAAGAATAATCACCTTAACTCTCGTATTATGTTCGAGTTTATACGACCTAATCTGGTCTTTAACCGAATATAGCCGACTTATTCTGAATTTTTTTTTTTTTCAATATCGTTGATTCTATTCATTTTTATACGTATTTCAAGATACGAGAATTAGATTTATTTTAAATGAAGTAGAAATGTAATTTCGAGTGTTACACAATTAGCGTCTGCTTTTATAAGTAAAATGTAGAAACCTATCGATATCTTGAGGAAACGAAAAATGTGAGAGCTAGAGACGTAGATCAGCTAATGAGAAGCGATTGAACAGCGTGACCAGATGCATTGAGAAAATGAAATTAAGAATCAAAGAAAGGGATAGTGTAGTATGTGAAATAAAAAGTAACTGGCCAGAAAGAATGTGAATCGATTAGAACTTGAGTTTCTAAAATTAACGCTGCTGCAGCATTCTTTCAGTTTCTCTTCACAAAATTCCCAATACTTTATCGGTGGAAATAAAAATTATTAACAGATTTGGAATATAAAAGTAAGTTAAGAGCTTTACACTGAATTTCAAGTTCTGCCGTTATCTGTTAAACACATTCATGTTTGTTTTCTTCAGTTACATTTGCATGTAATTTAAAATACTGATAACAGTACAGCAATTAAACTTGTCAAGCAATCTTAACACTTAGCCAGTCGAATGGGAAGATATTCCACTTTCTCCTCAACAAATCGCCACCATTGATTCTATATACTTTTGTTATTAGTTGCTTTTGAGATAGTATTGAATTTATTAAAAATTGTACTTTGAAAAAGCAGAAAATGTATTTGATGAACTTTGAACAACACTGGTTAAAGACTAATTAATAACAAACATAAGTAGAATCTATAAACTATGGCAACCCTTTGTTGAGGAAAAATCGGGAGATCTCCCCATTCGGTTGGCTAAGTGTTTAAAAGAATTTATTAAAAATTATACTTTGGAAAAGCAGAAAATGCATTTGATGACCTTTGAACAACACTGGTTCAAGCCTAACTAATACCAAAAATAAGTAGAATCTATGGCCACCCTTTGTTGAGCAAAAATCGGGAGATCTCCCCATTCGGTTGGCTAAGTATTAAGCAAAGAAGACATAAAAGGAAACGATGGCTATGGTATCAAACGAACACTTCTCACGCGATGAAACATTCCCTCCAAACCCTTTAAATAATTAACACGTTCCGATTCATTAGCGGCGCATCTTTTTCCCTTCCCCAATTCGAACGGCTCGAGGGTCGACGGGACGAGGGGACGCGGTTCGTTTTCACGGTAACAGACTGTCAGGACCCTTAAGTCGGCGCAGAAACACGTCCTTCGATCCTGCGGCTCGCGAGAGCATGCGAAGTGGATAAACTCTTGCAGCGCCGTCTAACGAGTATTATAATTACTGTCGCGTAACTCAATATTGCCCCCTCGATATGCTAAACTCCCGCGGAATATAGTGTTAATAGGCGTGGAATGGCGCGGGACAACACCCCGCTTCTATTAATTGCACTTCACCCTAAATGCAAATTGTTCGAAATTGAGCGAGGGCTCCCCGAATATTTGGAAACTCCATTACGGGCCAGTGTTCGTCCTTTCGTTCGCGCGCGCGCGCATGTATATACACGCGGTGGGGTATGGGACGCGCGCCCGCGCGCACCGTTTCGCCGACGACCCTGAGGACGATTCCAATTTGAGAGGAGACCGGGGAAACTTTGCGGTGCTGTCAAATTAACAGAATGCATTTAAGACGTTCGATTCATTTTTTGGGTTCCTTTAGTCGTGACAGTTTTAGGTACACGGTAGCGGACAAAAGTTTAAGGACAATGTAAAAGATAGTATTGTGATATGCTAATATTGTATATTCATTGTAATAGATAGGCATGTTGTAGAATAATTTACTCAATAAGAATAATAAATGCTAAGGTTAACGCCTCTACATAAACAATTATTATTAATCAAAGATTTGTCTCATATCCATTGAGTACACGTAACAGACTATTTTGCTTTTATTTCACTATGCGCCTAGTTATACAGTAGCCAACAGAAGTTTAAGACGACAGGACAATGTAAAGTATAGTTTTGTGGTATGCAAATATTATATATTCATTGAAATAGATAGGCATGTTGTAGAATAATTTACTCAATAAGAATAATAAATGCTAAGGTTAACGCCTCTACACAAACCTAATTATTAATCAAAGATTTGTTTCGTATCAACTGAGTACGCATAACAGACTATTTTGCTCTTATTTCACTATGCGCCTAGATATACAGTAGCGAACGGAAGTTTAAGACGACAGGACAATGTAAAGTATAGTTTTGTGGTATGTAAATATTGTATATTCATTGTAACAGAATAGGCATGTTGTAGAATAATTGTCTCGATAAGAATAATAAATGCTAAGGATAACGCCTCTACATAAATATAATTATTAATCAAAGATTTGTCTCATATCCATTGAGTACACGTAACAGACTATTTTGCTCTTATTTCACTATGCGCCTAGGTATACAGTAGCGAACAGAAGTTTAAGACGACAGGACAATGTAAAGTATAGTTTTGTGGTATGTAAATATTGTTTATATACGTATTTTTATCGTCATTGTGGTAGAACACTATTCATTGATTAGCATTGAATACGAATTTTATTTATAGTGCTATTTCTTGTTAATTAATTTATTTAATTTCTTCGATCCTTTGGTTTTAACTTTTGTCCGCTACTGTAGATTGTTCAATAGATTGAGATTGATTTGGCTTAAGCGGAAATAGTTTTATCACTTCGGTTATCAATTCTTTGTAATAATTTAAGAACTGGTGAATACTGAAGCGAGTGAAAATAATTTATTACAATTTAAACATTTTTGTTTATTCTTTATGTTTTATATTCTGTATGATATTGTTTAAAGATTCTTTTGGATTAGAAAAACTTTAATAGCTTTATACTGCTCTCTCAAATCGTCTTCGTTTCTATCATAATCAGACTTGGTTTCACATGTCTATATAGGTACCCTAACAATTATAACAGTTATATTTACTAAATAATACTTTTTTCAACATCATTTAAGATAAACTTCAATAAACTGACATTGCACCTCTTGCAATCCCGCGTTTTAAATTATAATCATAACCCTTACTTCTAATTACATCTAACTAAAAACACAATTTCTCTATCACCAAATAATAATAACTATAAAACGATCCTCGCTGTATCCAGCATTATTTCAAGAAAATCTTACTTGCCTGGAAACGATAACAGGCTGCAAGGTTCCGCGCGGCGGCGTACGAAGAAGAGATGAAGCAGCGTGGCACGCGAGCGGCAAGAAAGACGAAAGGTCCATCGTTTTCCGTAAATACGTTCGGGAGATTAGCTGTCCGAGGTTCTGAGGTCTGTGGCTCAATTAAGCACTCCGTTTAGCGCTTGACTAAAAAGGGTTGGCAGAGACCCTTGCTCTGCCCCCTCGAGCATCAATCATGTCAGAGCAACCCTTTTCCCGAGGGCGGTTTTGCTCCTCTATTGAGACGAAGTGTTGTGCTCAAACACAAAAACACTTCATTTGGCAGATTAGCCGTTAAACACCAAGGGTACGAACGCGCGAGCGGGTTCAAGCGGGATGAGCTACAACCAAAGAGAGAGAGAAAGAGAGATAGAGTGTGTGAGAGAAGCCTGACGGCTGAAAAAAGACTGCTCCCACTTGTGAACGTCTCGTTCGCCACCGTAAATTACAGATGTAATTACAAGGATAATTAATTGCGGCGAAGTCGGTCCTCTACTTCGTTAACGAGTTCAGAAAGAGGACTTCGGAGAGCGTTCGAGTTCGATAGAAAGGAGACGATAAGGAGAGGGCGTTGCATGCATGGAAGTACGAGACCTTTGCGATATAACGGCTGACACGCGAGCTTGATTAAATCTTGCTAATTGCGGACAAGAAGAAAGTTAACGTATCGCCCAGCTCGTATCGAACTCGTACCTCCTTTTTGTTTCTTCGGTGACACTTGAGACTGGCAGCAATCTATTATTGCAGCGTTGTATCCTCAGTTTCTTTTGCTTATGAACCTAATGTTGCAGAATTTAAGATTCTCATGTATGGATCGATATGCGATAATTTTTACTATAGAAAAAAGTATTTATTATTTGACTAATTGATCGTCCACGTTTTTGATCATTTTTGAATTGGAATTACGTTTACTGGTAACACGACAACATAAATCTAATTTTAGATGCAATTAAATAAAGGAAGCATAGATTAGGTTTACAATACGTGTAATTTTTGAAAAATTATACTTTTGCCATCATACATCAGAATTTTCAGGTGTTCCCTCGTTAACTCGATTATCTGAACTAAATCTGTTTCTCTATTAGTTCACATAAACCAAATGTATTTCAATGCAGTAATTAAGAAACAAGAGAGACTTTAGGATTGCGTTATCTTAGAAAACTTCTTGATCAAAAATCCATCGAGACATAGAAACCTCTTGATCACAGTATTAATAAGAGCACAATACTAAAATGAACGTCAGATCGACACGATCGTAAACTGGGAAACGATCACGAATTTTTCATCAGCGTCGTAAGCACAGTTTCGCGTACTTAGCTGTTAGACAAGACGAAAAGGAAGGAAAGGAAGGTTTTTCCCACGAAGCAACTGGATCCAGGATCCAGCGGCGGTGGTTAGATCCTGACCGCGTTACGAGGCCAGCAAAGGGCCTTCATGTAGGGCACACGCATAGAAACTCCACGCATGTGCCTGCTCGTTTTAATATTCCATATAATGTTATGAAACCTTTGTCGGCATATGGTCCTGAGGCCAGCAATTAACAATTAGCTGGCGGTCCTTGTAATCGAATTACGAAGCCCATTGTCGGGCTCAGGTACAAACGTATTCAGTTCCACTGGTTGCTGCTACCCCTCCCTCCTTCTCTCCCTCTCTCGCTCCATCTTTCTCTCTCGCGCTCATTCCCTCTCCCCCCTTTCCTCGCCTTCATTGGCTCGTCTCCTTTTTTTTTTTTTCTAGAGTGGTTTAAGATCGAATTTCTTGCCGCTGCTGCATGCGCTATGCCTGGCCCCGGGCCCAGGCGCATAGATGCAAAATGCAACCGTGAACAGGATCCCTTACAAAGGCAGAGACCGAGCCACTCTCTCCGACGGGGATGAATGTCACTTCGTGAAAATATATCCGTTTCAGAGGAGTTCGAGGTTTCTGGCCGTGATCGTAGCCAGGTAACCGCCGACGCGGCGGCTCGAGCCGTACCGAATGAATGCGAAACCTGGAAATCGCGCCCCGAGGGATTAGTAACACTAAACTGTGCCGCGATCCGACTAGGATACGTCGATTTCCCTTGGATCGCCTGGACGAGGCTACAGATGAACGGTCCGATCTGTTTTTTGGGACAAATGGAGGAAACTCTGCCTTGGGAAAGGAAGAATCGTGTATTTGGACAATAGGAATTGGTGATCTTTGCTTTCTCGAGTAGGCACTGTGTCGGTTGAAAATTTGCAACTGTCCGATATAATGGAATATTCAATAGCTTTAAAAAAGATGGAATTTAAGGATCATGCTTCTTTGCGAGTGCTTTCTTTTTAAGAAAGTAGCAATTGTAACGCAAGAAATGGAAATTAAATATTTAAGCTCGCATAACTTCTAATTATGTTTCACGCAAATTGCTCATTAGATGTCTACATTGCGTTTTTCATAAATATAAGTAAAAAATAGTCAACGGAAGATCAGTAGGAAACGGTGATGATTGCTGATAGTTTGCTGACCGATTTTATCGTGAATTGATTTTTCAGACAGGGAATCGAATCGAGTTTCTCAGACTGATGAAGTTTTACAGAAATGAAGAAAAGAACAGATTTGTATCTCAAACCTCAAATTTTTATCCTTAAAAATTAGCGATTGTGTTATAGAAATAATTTTGACTGAAATCAAATTCGAATTATATAGGTGTCATCATTGCTTTTGAAGCACTAAGATTGCTCGTATCTCTAGACACAGCATTATCTCACTCACTTTGTATACTCCACTTAACATACAACGCTTACAAATATGCTAACACCAGATTTACACACATTTCTTGTGCATCTATTTCAAATACATATGTACGAAAAAATAGGTATACATCATACAAAATTTGAAACTCCAGAGTTTGGAGGGAAATAGATTAGGGTACATTCGTACCAGCTCATCAATAAAAATCAACAAAATTTATTTGGAATAATAGTAATTGTTTTGGCAAATTTTGCTCATGAAATCCAAAACCCGTCAAATTGACGGGTCCCGTAAATCTAGCGTTAATCCCTTAATCTACAACTGTGGGCATAGCCGTAGTTGATGATCGGACCAAACGTAAATATTACGGGCATAGCCGTATAAATATTAGCGGCAGCGCCCTCCTGAAGTTATAAATATTTGTGGAATATTTGATAAGTAATTACAACCTGATGTAATAATCGCGGTAGATGCAAGTACTACAAAAAGTTTATTCATACACAAATCAATAATACAAAATTAATAATCCGCAATGGTGTGATACAAGTCACAGTTTGTTTACGTTTTCGGCTCAAAATTCTTGAACGTAAATCGTAGGTTAAGGGGTTAAGGGCTGTTTCTTTCGATTCGACACCAATCATACGCGAACTCTAAAGCTCTACACCTGTGCAACAGAAGTAGATTCCATAACCGTTCGACCGACAAAACCCGAACCCCTTCCGCTGACCGTCGTCTCAGCAACGCGCTGCAAGATCCCCTTGTGAAACCGTGGCCGTTCGCCGAAAACGGCGCTCCAAACTAGCCCGCGCAAAGGGCACCGTTGGATGATCAATTCCGCGATCCCGTTCAATTAACCCCGTTCGAGGGCCGCAGGAGGTTCGTTTGATCGAGATATCGCGCGGCCCTTTAACGAGTAACCGATGTCAAACGCAGCCAGAGACAAGGAGGTTAGGAAAGGGAAGCCCGGTGGGTCACTCGCGCGGGGAATACACCGAATTCGAGATATATCCTGCAGAACTAACTATTAATTTGGTTCCCAGGCGGCGGTAGTAGGAGGGCTGGCTGCCTCCTCGGGGGTGAAACGCTGGGACACGGGGAAGGGGTGGGTGGGGGGGGGGAGAAAGAAAGAGGGAGATCGTCGAACGGGGAAAGGAGACGAGCGGAGCCGGCTGGGCGAGCGGGAGCAGAAAGCCTCCAGGGCAACAGATTACTGTGCACGGCCTATGGATCCCCTCTTCCCCTTCACCTTTTTCCCCCCCAGTTACCCATCTCCTCTGGGTCGACGTGGCTGGCCCGTGAAGTTAATAATCATCAAAAGTCACAGTGTTTGTCGAGGGCGGCCGCCCTTTGTGCGCCCACGCGTGCTCCTGACGCTAATATGACTCCAGCCGGGCTTTATTACGAGTTATTAGAGTTATTACATCGGCGACGGATTTTCACGTGCAGCCACGCTGCACCCGGCTGCAACGGCGCTCCTTTATCCGTCGGTTCTCGCGGTTTTTCCACCTTTTTGCCCAAGCTCCGCTTCCAATTACCGTGATCGCGGAGGGAGGTCGGGGGGGAGGGAGGGGGTTGGCAGGTCGCTGGGTGACTGTTAACCTCCTTTGTAGGGGCGCGGGATATTTTTGGCAAATTTTTGCGACCGTCAACGCGGTGCTTGTGCTTGAACAGCTGTCGCAATTACCCGGAACGCTATTAATCGTTAGGTTAATTGTAATTTTACTGACCTGAATCGCTGCTGGACTTGTCAAACGCGACTCGAATATCTTGAAGTAAACACGTGAACTTGATTGTTCAAGGTAATGCTGTCGAGGATGCGGAAGACGGATTAATGTGAATTTTGTCATTCTTTTTATACACACCTTACCTTGTTCAAAGTTGGACGAGTTTGATTTGGAATCGATGTTCTCATGGATTTGTAAAATTCTTAAATTTGAGGCGAAACTTGAACTATATTGACAATTGTATACCTGATATGTTACATTACATATTTTTTTTATTCTCCAAAATGCATCGCAATAAGTCTGTTTATTATGTATAGCCTTGGATCAGTGTTGAATTGATTAAAAATTGTACTTTAGAATAACAGAAAATGCATTTGACGAATTGGTAGGATTCAAACACTTTGCATTCGCTATGCATAGAATTTGCAAACATAGCAAATGGAAGAATATACAGGTTTTGTGATTAGTGGGTTAACAATTAGCCAATCGAACGGAGAGATCTCCCATGTTTTCCTCGACAAAGCGCTGTCATCGATTCTATTTACTTTTGTTATTAGTTAGTTTTGATCTAATATTGTTCACAATGCATCAAATGAATTTCCTGTTTTTCCAAAGTACAATTTTTAATAAATTCTTAACACTCGACGTAGGGTATATTAGTTAGTCTTGATCTAGCATTATTCACAGTTCATCAAATGCATTTTCCGCTCTTCCAAATTACAATTTTTAATCAATTCGACACTAATCCAGGACTAACTAATAACAAAAGTAAATAGACTCAACAGCAGCACTTCATCGAATAAAAAATGTGAGATATCCCCATTCAATTGGCTAAGTGTGTTAAGTGTACCTTAAATTGATCTTAAATTGATCTTAAATCGACCTTCATTCGGTTCACCGTAATGGCGGCGCGCCCCCGACCCGCGTACCAGCCAAGGTGACTCCGTTTCTCCGCGAAAGGGAGAGAAGTCGGTCTCGTGCGGGGTTGCTGCGAGCATATTGCCCGGTAAATAGAGCTACGGACAAAGGGTGCATTCAGTCGAATCCGATTCCGCGGCTGCCGAGCGGAAAAGGGAGTCCGCGAGAGGGGGGGTGGAGGGGACAATGAACGCGCGGTGTCAAAATACGAGGGCCATAAGGCTAATTTGCCGAATTTCTGCGCGGACTCATTCACGCGATACGCCCTCGTGATTAGGTCGGAGCACGGGCAAGGGCCGTTGTTGTCTCGGTTGCCTCCGCGCATTGTGGCCGAGTTTTTAAAGCGAGACCACGAGGCCCGATGACAACCGGAGCCGGATAAAGGAACCAGGGCTTTGAGCGCGCCGCGAATTCGACCGCGATTCAAACCGACGGGACGACTCGGAGGATGGCTAATTAACGCTTCGGGGGACGTTAGTGTAGGATATGAGGATATGAAGGGGAAAAACACACGAGTCATAAACAAATAGAAACAACAGTTTATTAACCACTTGCGCTACAATTTAACTTTCGGTAGCCAAGCCGCGTTCTACGATATAAAGTGCGGTAAGGCGTTACATTGACGCCGCACCGCGTCTGCAAGCGCAAGTCTTTAACACTATTCCTACCTACACTTCACGTATACCTATTCCTACCGCGACATTCTCACGTAAGATAGACTACAAATTTTTCTTAGAAAATAATCAATGAAGAAAGAAGTGAATATTGAAAAATGTATTATACGTATATTTGAGGAAAAGTCTAAAACTTAAAGGCGATTCAATTACATTGTATCTATGAAATTCTAATCGAAACTTTAAAAACGGTCATTTGACCGGTTGTGGTAGGAATAGTGTTTACCAGTGCCTTAGCGCGTTGGTAGGGTCTTACATAAAGAATTTACAGGGATATGAATAAATATACACAACAACAATAAGATTTTATTAATTAATAATCTATTTTTGTATGGTAAATTTCAAAACAATTGGAAATACGTAATGCCACAAGGCATTTCTTGTCAACTGTTAGCCGACGTGGCGGACACGTCGTTTTTGTTTCTGCGACAAATATCTATCAACGTGATATATGTACACGTCGCTGGCGGTTTTGGAACAAAATCATCTCGACGTGCGTGGTACGTCTTTATAGCGCAAGTGGTTAAAAGAAAAACACACAAGAAAGGTTAATTTATTTGAACAGGCAAGAAAAAGAATAAGACTCTGAGCGGCACTGCTTTCCGCGACTCTTCTTCTTATGCACGCAAGAAAACGACTGCCGCTAAATTTGCCGGTCGCAACAAGTTTAGCAAAAACAATTGACTATCGACACGGCGGCGAGCCGTGTCATCTTTGTAACGGCTATTTTACGGAAAAATACAATGTATCTCCAACGGTTATTCCGTGGAAGAATCCTACATTAGTGTGGTGGAATCATGTAGAGTGTAGGATATGAGGAAGAATGTTTGTATGAAGGCATGTGTGTGGAAAGTGTGTATGATAAACGTATGAATAAACATTAAGGTTCGTGCTGTGCAATGAGTGTAACGAAGTATGATCTGTGTGATTTGTTTATGCATGATGATAGAGTTAACAAAAAGAGTTAATGAAATGGACAGTCTGTGTGTGGTGGTAACAGCAATCCTGGTAACGCGTAATTTATAATATAGGGAGAGGGAAAATAAGAGAAAATATGCCCTAGAACATATTTCAGTGTATTTAATATTTTTTGTTATATTTCATTCTGTTTATTATTGTAAATTGTTCCTACACATTTACTCACAATCGAGTTAGTAGATGCGTTTGTTCGGGATGTCAAGCGAATTTTTATCGATTCGAACGAAAGAAAGATTTC
>JAOPTO010000567.1:95104-145289 GCA_033822845.1 Tetrapedia diversipes | reverse complement strand
TTCAGGGCACGATTCGTGTTCTTGACACTTCCGTGTTTCTCCGATCATTGAGAAAGTCGATCGCCGGTAATCTTTCTGAAAAAAAAAGAAAGAAGGAAAGGAAAAGAGCAGTACAAAGGAAAGAAAGAAGAAATAGAAAGCGTTTCAACTTCCATCCGTGTAATTCTGATATACATAATCGGCCCAAAGTTTGAGATCATTTTTCAGTTTGTAATCGTACCGAATCTCGTATTAATTTTCTTATTAATTCGAAATTAATATTGCGTCCACTAAACAGCAAATTCTTATATCTCTATGGAAAATCAAATGTGTAAAAAAAATACAAAATACACACAGTATAAAGCAATAAGTATTAAAGAATAAAATAATAAATCTCAATTTTTCTCAATTTGGATTCATTTTTTTAAATTATCTTCACAAAAATATAAATTTGCATGAATATTTGCAGTCCAATGATAAACGCTAATAAAATTCTCTATCATTTTATAGATTTTTTACCGAACAGTTTTTCTAAGCTAATACAATTTTAAATTCTGCATTTTTTTTTTTTAGATGGTTCCATTTCTTAAAATACACGTAATGATCCCAAATTTTCGGTCGGTGGTGTATATAATTCTCCATGATTCCAATTTTCCTCGTAGTAACCAGCTTTCGTCTTCACTTTCCGTCCACCTTTAGATTAACTGCAATCTAATAATCCTTTGTTATCTGAAAGCACCGCGTCCTCTTCTGGTCGTATTAATAACATTTATTCCTGGTACCTGACTGGCCATTAAAAAGAGAGAGAGAGAGGGGGAGAGGATCCCCGTGGAACAAGCTTAAATAGAAGTGGAAACGCGAAGTAGGGCACCGCAACTAATTTTAAGTGCACTGGTTAAGCGGCTCTTTAGACGCGATTAATATTGCGACCGATGAAACGCGTTGATACTTTCCATAATTCTCTGTGCCTGTCTCTTTCTCTGTTTCATTGCTTAATCAAATGAACGGGGAACGTTCCTATATTTATTTTTGGCGTCGTCACGATAAATAAAGCGATGTAAACGTTTGCGATTCTCGTCGATTACCGAAAATGTTTCGTTTAGAACGCCGGATGGAATTATTATTGACCTTTTCACCTTTCGGTCCATTATGTCTCGATTGAATCGTCGAACTTTTATCATGTTCCTATGATGAGTTTTGTATTTGGACGAAAAATAAAACGGTAGGACCTCGATTATACGAAATAACATGGAGACGAAAGTGTTAATAGAACCGATAATATTTAATGAATAAATGTTTGTTTATATAATGCTTTATACGTTGAGTAAAATATGAACAAGAAATTAATGCAATGGTGCTTACTTTTACGTCTTTTTGACGAAATTTATAATAATAATAATAATAATAATAATAAGATTAATGATCTTTATTTGACTGGCCAGTAGCCCATTTTATACAAAAGTATACATAAAATGAATTTTAACTGTGACTGTTAATCATCTAATGATACTAATTTCAAAAATTTTCAAATTCGAAATATTTACTAAGATTTGCCTATATTATTTTACTATTACTATTACATTATTATATATATATATATTAGTTTACTTAAGTGATATACTAAAATTTACATATGTCACTATTTAATCTCTGAGCCTGACTAATAAATAAACTAACTAAAGTTTGAAAATTTGCGAAAATATCATTTGGTGACTAGTAAAGGGTTAATAGGCTCTCAATCGGTGAAGTGTTAATATCCATTGAAATAAATTAAAAAGAAAAGTAATCACTCAGTTATTCTAAAATTCTTTTATCTGAACACGGTTGTCTCTCTGTTAGTTCACACACGAGAGGCTCCACTTTCTTCGGTTTCACAGTTTCGACCAGCTGATCGTTGACTGACTTCCTGACAAGAGCGATCTTCACGATTTGCCTTGAAAAGAAACGCACAACAAGGCTCATTGTTCGGCAACGGGTGCACGGGGATCCTCTCGACAACGAGAGAGCGATCCGACGCCGTATCCGTCGTCGACGTGCACGGAGCCGTTTAGCCTCATTGTAAAAGTGAAATCGCCTCGTGTTTGGGATGTTATTTGTAGCACATTAGTATTGTATCGCAGTACGCCGGGGTTAGACCGGGGCGTTGGAGTGTTTAAGGGTGATTACACGCAACGACAGGGGTGGCTTTATTGGAGGAAACCGGCAGTGGTGCTCATTCGCTGCAGCAGTTAGTCTCCACCACTTGTTACTCTTTTTAACGTTCTATTTTATCATATACACGCATATATATTCGCATGAATTTTTAATTAGGTGTTCCATGTAATTAGGTGTTCCATGTAAAGTACACTCGTTCTGTTTAATTATATTTCAAAAAACAATGTAACAACACACAACAAACCCAAATTTATTAAATATAGCCACATATATGCTCAGAGCTTAGAAATATTAACAAAAATTCATAGTAACCCTTTCTCGCATGTTTCTTAATTGTCAACTGTGACAGGATCACACTTACCAATATCTCAAACTTTCAAAAATTCATATATCCATAAATTACGATGTAACAACATACAACAAACCCAAATTTATTAAATATAGCCACATATATGCTCAGAGCTTAGAAATATTAACAAAAATTCATAGTAACCCTTTCTCGCATGTTTCTTAATTGTCAACTGTGACAGGATCACACTTACCAATATCTCAAACTTTCAAAAATTCATATATCCATAAATTACGATGTAACAACATACAACAAACCCAAATTTATTAAATATAGCCACATATATGCTCAGAGCTTAGAAATATTAACAAAAATTCATAGTAACCCTTTCTCGCATGTTTCTTAATTGTCTACTATGACAGGATCACACTAACCAATATCTCAATCTTTCAGAAATTCATATATCCATATAATACAATGTAACAACATACAACAAACCCAAATTTATTAAATATGACCACATGTATGCTCAAAGCTCAGAAATATTAACAAAAATTCATGATAACACTTTCTCGCGTGTTTCTTAATTGTCAACTATGACAGGGTCACACTTACCAATATCTCAAACCTTCAGAAATTCATATATCCATAAGTCACAATGTAACAACATACAACAAACCCAAACTTATTAAATACGGTCACATGTATACTCAGAGCTTAGGGACACTAACAAAAATTCATGGTAACCCTTTCTCGCGTGTTTATCAATTATCAATTATGACAAGGTCACACTTACCAATATCTTAAACTTTCAGAAATTCATATATCCATAAATTACGATGTACCATTAGTTTACTTTTATATATTTATCGTTAATCCAAACATTCTCAGACAAACGTTTCAAATTTCTTCCTTTCGCGACAAATCTGTTACAACAATACTTACAGTCGTCAGCTTTGCCAACGCTTGCACATGAACTCATCGAGTGTCTCTCCCTAAAGGGTTAAGCGACGACGACAAAAGAAAAAAATATGATTCGCACGAAGGATGCTGCTCGGGGGCAGCCTGGAATCGCGTCGAGAATCAAAACCGGTGCAGGAAAGTCGAACGATCGGCGAACGAGCTCGTTTAACTAGAAACCGACCGCCCTCCGCCCGTTGGAATTGATTTAACTCGCACGCTCCACGAGTCACGCCGCATCGTCAATTATCCTCGAACGTATCCGCAGTGCGGATGCATAGGCGACCGAGCGAACGCTGGTTCTACAGGCACGCTTCTGCCTACGACCGATTCGAAATGAGAACGACTGTACAGGATTGAATTTGCACGACAGTTTGACAGGGTTCCAAGGAGAGAGTGAGAGAGAGAGAGGGGACGGGGAGGAAATAGTGTGGAGCTAGGGTGGAGAGAAGGAGAGTAGTAGTTGAAGGGGAGGGGTATAAAAAGCACGCCGAATAATAGACTCCAACCCTCTCCAAACATCTCCCTGCTCTATGCATACCATGGCCCACGGTGCCCTGGACCGGAATCTAGGCTTATATTCGAAACGTGTCCGCCCCTTCCACCCCCTGTCGCGCTATATCCACGATAGAGCTTTGATAAACTTGTAATACACCCGAAGGGAAAATAACTGTTGGTCCTGCTCTCTTTTTTTTGCTTTTACTTTTGGAAAGCATGGTTTGGGGTTATTTATTGGATTGTTCAATGAGGAGTATCTTATTTGGACGAATTGCTTGTTTTGGTAGGTAGTCGATAGATTTTGGATACTTGTAGATATGATGACTTACGAAATTGATGATGTGATCATTGTTTATTAAATACTTATCATATTGTAAGTTTAATAATTTTTGAAATGTTATTTAATTGATCACTCTAATTCTTAACACTTTGCCGGTCGCTGTCACGTACGCGTGACTTCTTTTCTCCAACGGTGATGCTGCATTTCGATGTTTGTATAGGTAGATACATTGTTGCAGAGTAATATTTGACGAATAGGGAACAGTGGTTTCAACTGTTTTCCCTTCCCAGTTTGCCAGATTGTAACTACTTATGTTACGAACAATTGCGTAAATATTACATTTCGTGAGTAGTAGAACCCGCGTGAATCTTGCCGGCGGCAGCGTAACGGCGATTCGATAAATGTGTGGCCGGCAAAGTGTTAAATTAGAAGTTGTATTTCGATGAAACAAATAATGTAATAGTAGAAAGTAGTTGACCTCAAAAGTCTGATATTTTATCCAAAAAACGGACTTGTTCCCCAATTAATTCAAATAATCGTTTAATCGTTTTACTGTACATTGTCCTTCACCATTTCATAAACGAAAACGAACCTACGTAGGCAAACATTAAATTAAATTTCCCTGAAGTTAGTCAACGCTGAGCAACAGCATCGCAGACAAGTATTCTAGTATCTCCAACCAGTAGCATACCCGAATCCAATTAACTCGTACGGGTGTATTATTCAAATCATACAGCAACCCTGAATTTTGCAGCCACTGATCTCCAACATTAATCATTGAACATCAAGTACACAATTTTCCATCAGAAACGCGTATACTTAACCGAAAAACTGTACAGAGATCACAAACCTGAAAATGGTCCGTGAAACCGCAAAAGTTACAACACAGAATGGAGGATTCGAACGTGCGTGAAACGCACGCTGACACCTCTCACGGAACCGTAACTCTTTCACCGAGTCGCAGGCCACCATGGTCGTCGAACAATGGGCGAAATCTGTTAATACCGGGCACGGACGACAATGCGTTCGACGTGGCGTGAGCGGCTCTCTCGAATACCTTTTTACCGGCGCTAATCCGAATTCGTCGGCGAGGATAAAGCGATCATCGTCCCGGAACGATGCGCTCGCAGGCAAGAGAAAGACGATCGGGAGGAATCGTGGGGCCGGGTCGAGGAAGGGGGGCGGGGGGCGAAGAGGGACGAAGGAAATGGCAACAGCCGATGGAAAAAGCGATGTTCGCCCCGATACGCGAACCTGGTCGAGAGGACCTCGTCACCGTATGGCGACGGTGATCGACGAAAGCTGTTACGCGGCCGCCTGAACGACGTTAACGTCGATATTTCCCTGTAAACGACCGCTCTCTCTGTCGGCCTGCGTTCCCCTAAGCCGTGGGCCGAGATTTTCCGGGTCCGACTGCAAAGCGCGCCGCCAGCCAAAGTGGTTTTCTGTCGAAAGTAACGGGGCTTGGCGTGAACGCGTTTTCGGCTGCGTTTCGCGAGCGTGGCCTGCGCGCGCGAAATGGAAGGGAAAATCGTTAACGAAAATCGTGCACCCGTTCACTTTTCGTCTTCGACGGTACAACGCGTTTGTGGGTACCTGTGTCGCTGTTTTTTTTTTTTTTAGGGTTCGTAATATGTATGGCGTTTTGTTGAGGGAGTTTGGTGACGTTGGTTGTGTTATAGTATAACTGCTGAATTTTTATATGTGTATATATGTGTATTATCGGTAGTGTAGTTACACTCGAATCTTTCGTTTGTATTACACATCCTAAATTTCATAGAAATTATTCTCAAGTTTCAAATTATTTGCTTGCAATACAAATGTACAATAATAATAACAAAATACAACCCAAATCTTTCGTTTGTGTTACACATCCTAAATTTCATAGAAATTATTCTCAAATTTCAAATTATTAGCTTGCGATAGAAATGTACAAAAATAATAACAAAGTACAACTGGAATTTATTGTTTGTGTTACACATCCTAAATTTCAAAAAAATTATTCTGAAATTTTTAATTATTACCTTGCAATACAAACGTACAATAATAATAACAACAAAATACAACCCGAATTTATCGTTTATGTTACACATCCTAAATTTCAAAGAAATTACTTACAAATTTCAAATTATTGGCTTGCGATAGAAATGTACAAAAATAATAACAAAATACAACCCAAATCTTTCGTTTGTGTTACACATCCTAAATTTCAAAAAGATTATTCTCAAATTTGAAATTATTAGCTTGCAATACAAACGTACAATAATAGTAACAAAATATAACCCGAATCTTTCGTTTGTATTACACATCCTAAATTTCAAAAAGATTATTCTCAAGTTTCAAATTATTAGCTTGCAATACAAACGTACAATAATAATAACAAAGTACAACTGGAATTTATCGTTTGTGTTACACATTCTAAATTTCAAAAAAATTATTCTCAAATTTCAAATTATTAGCTTGCGATACCTACGTTACACCTATTAAATTTGAAGAAAGTTCGTTCGTAACTTCAAGTCCCCGCCCATGATTACGCAAGGGGAAGGTGTCGCCCCGCGGCCGTGCCCGCGTTCACGCAGGCGGAACGCAACGTGCAATTTTAATCCGGGAATTACTTCCATTTTATTCCAATTTTCTTGCATTTAAACCGTCTAAGCGAGTTTACCTTCGCAATATCATTGCCGGGGAGCGTCGCCCAGCATCGGGAAACAGGATAGAAGGATGAGCGCGGCTCCGGGAGGGGGGAGAGTGAACGGATGGCTGGTCGAGAAAGAAGAAACCCCGAAGGATGAGGAGCGAAACGTAGAAGGTGGGCGGGGAGAGAGAGAGATGGGTCGGAGATGGAGAAGGTGGAAGTACCTACTCTAATAAATTACGACCTAAAACGGTTAAGCCGCGTTAGCCCTGTTCTTTATATTTCCGCGAGACTGAAGGGGGGGGGGAGGGGAGGAGACCAGGCACCCTGGGCACCAGGGGCGGCTCTCCTTCTGACAATGAGAGCGACAGAGAAAGAGGATGCCATCTTGTGCACGCGACAGGCATCGTCGGTTAAGAGAACGAGGACGGAGAACGCGATGGTTAGAGAAAGAGAAACAGAAGGATCGTGGAAGGGGGTGAGAGGTTGGCGATGAGGAGGGCGAAGGAGTGGAAGAAGTGGATATATAAGAGATACGAAGGGAAATTCGCTTATTTTCCCATCATTCCTACGTGGCATCTTGTCCACGGCCTTTCTTCATCCACGGAGCCAGGAAAGAAAATTGCTTCTCGTCGTCGAGAACGGAATATCGTCCTGATGAGCCCGGGAATGCCTCGATATCCGTCGCCGTCCCCTGCCCACCCTTCTAACCGTTGCCGTTTCATCGGAGTCATCCTGCTGTGTAACGCGGCCGCTCTCGTTCCTTCCGCGTTTTCGGCCGTTCCCTTGCCCCGTCTTCGCCTTCAGCGTCGTCGACGGCAAGGACGACGGGACATTCAATTTGTTGGTTATTTACGATTCGCACGCGACACCTCTGCCGTGCAGAGCCGAGAAGTTGACGCTGGGAACACGGCATGGCGTTAGGATAGAAGGAATTTCTCGATCGCTTCTCTTGTTCTCGGTTTTGACGCTCTAGAAGCTCCCAAATTGTGGTCTTAACACTTTTACTGCCACGTTGGTCATATATGACCGGCCATGGTTTCTCCTGTGACGCCACAGTGGTCATCGGTGACCGAAGAGTGCTTCAACTACTTACAATTGTAAGAGTTGAATAAAAATTGGCAGTTAGTGCATTTTGAATATTACCACTAATTAGAGAATACTTTGAAGTAAGAAATGACCTGTTGAACATTGAACAATTAAAAATTTTCATGTATGACCGGCCATGGTTTTTCTTGTGAAGCCACGGTGGTCACTGATGACCGTACTTACAATTGTAAGAGTTGAATAAAAATTGACAGTTAGTGCATTTCGAATATTACCGCTAATTATAGGATGCTTTGAAGTAAGAAATGACCTGTTAAACATTGAACAATTAAAAATTTTCATATATGACCGGCCATGGTTTTTCTTGTGAAGCCACGGTGGTCACTGGTGACCGTACTTACAATTGTAAGAGTTGAATAAAAATTGACAGTTAGTGCATTTTGAATATTACCGCTAATTAGAGGATGCTTTGAAGTAAGAAATGACCTGTTGAACATTGAACAATTAAAAATTTTCATTAGAACATCGAAAATAAAAGATTAATTTCTATGAAATATTGCACCTAGCGATGTACTCCCGTGGCGTCCTGAGCGAAACATGTGATTTCGGCGTGGCAGTCAAAGGGTTAATCGAAAAAAAGATTGTAACGTTGATAAGACACGCCTAAGTGTGTGTATTCCACTGTTAACCACAAATAAAGGAATTTTACTGTAGGTACTTAACAGTGAAACGAATATTTTCCATTCGTTTCGTAGGATCGAATATTTTTTTAGCATTTGTGTGTACCTAGAGTACAGTAGCGGACAAAAGTTTAAAACCAAAGAATCAACAAAGATGAATAAATTTGTTTATAAGAAATTCATATTCTATGCTGATCAATAAGTAGTGTTCTTCAAAGAATAACAATAAAAATTAATATATTAAATAATATTTTACCGAGACGTTATACATCAATCTTTCCATATTGGGTTTCAATTTCGAACCATTGGGAACCAATATAGTTCTTCAACTGATTTTTTTAATGTTTCGAGCCCAATTACTATGTCTTTTATGATTACCGCACATTATATTAATTAATTTGTAAACTAATGGGTTCTTCCCGTATAAATAAATAAATATATAGACAATATTTGCAAGCCATGAAACTATGTTTTACATTGTCCTCTCGTCTTAACACTTAGCTGACCGAATGGGGAGATTTTCCATTTTGTCTTCAACAGAACGCTGCAATTGATTTTATTTGTTTTTGTTATTAGTTAGTTTTGAACTAGTACTGTTCATAAATTTTCCAAAATACAATTTTTAACAAATTCAACATCAGCTTAGGACCAACTAATAACAAAAGTAAATAGAATCAATGGAATTGCTTTGCCAAGGAAAAAATGGGAGATCTCCCCATTCGGTCGGCTAAGTGTTAAGCTTTTGTCCGCTACTGTATATTGTCATTTGTAATTGAACGCTTATCTTCCTTCTAGCCTGGCACAGTACAGTATTTATTCGTCGCAATACTTATTCAGGCAGAAAGAGGAGAAATAGGGATGAAAGAAATAGGCGGAGGGTAGATAAGGAAGTTCTGGGAGCTAAACGGGAAATTATGGAGTGGATTACATAATAAAACGAGGTACGGGAAAGCGTCGTGGTGTCTTCATCGTCTAGGCTGATGTAGAACAAGATGAGAAGACAGCGGAGGGTTTGTTTGGTGACGCACGCGCGTTCTGTCACGGCCCGCCGGAGACGAGCAGGATATTCGTTGCGACGGAAGTCTTGCTGGGAAATCCGATTTCAGGATCCGCAGGTTCCCGCGCGAATCGGATTGGTTTATTCGTTGTATCCTGGCGTCGATGGAAGCCGATGGCTCTGTAAACGATCGCAATTTCACGGAACTGAAACTCGGTGACTGGTTGTTTGGAACGAAACACGAGCGGTACTCGAAACCTCGTTCCCTTTTTTGAATTTCAAACCCAACCTTCGTTTGTATTTGGGAGTGTTAGTTTTATGAGTGTGTGAGAGAGAATGAATTTAACAAGTAGAGAGTCTTTTGTTTCTAGTGTGTCGTTAGATACTTTATGGTGTGATTAGTTTAACCCTTTCGCTTCGACAGTGCAGTCCGTCGAAGTGCTGTCACTGAACGAAAGCACGCGCCAGAAATGTGCACTGTGCTTAACCCTTTCGCTACTACGGGCCACTATAGTGGCCTTCCATAAGATGCCACCGAAGTACTACGGACCACTATAGCGGCCTTCCATAAAATACCACCGAGGTACTACGGACCACTATAGTGGCCTTCCATAAAATGCCACCGAAGTACTACGGGTCACTATAGTGGCCTTCCATAAAATGCCACCGAGGTACTACGGGTCACTATAGTGGCCTTCCATAAGATGCCACCGAGGTACTACGGACCACTATAGTGGCCTTCCATAAAATGCCACCGAGGTACTACGGACCACTATAGTGGCCTACCATAAAATGCCACCGAAGTATTACGGACCACTATAGTGGCCTTCCATAAGATGCCACCGAAGTACTACGGGTCACTATAGTGGCCTACCATAAAATGCCACCGAAGTATTACGGACCACTATAGTGGCCTTCCATAAAATGCCACCGAAGTACTACGGGCCACTATAGTGGCCTTCCATAAGATGCCACCGAGGTACTACGGGCCACTATAGTGGCCCTCCATAAGATACCACTATATTATATTATATTGCATAATGTTATTTCCTCTCATACTGTAAATTAAAGAGCGCATGCTAAGACGTTATAAATCCCCTAGAATACTCTTTATTTATAAATATCCTTTGGAGAAAAATTTTTTCCTTCGAAAACATTCAAGCAGCTTGGGTTCTTCGCCACGTCGCGTAGCATGCAGTGATGTCGCGGCGCTCTGTTCAGTGGAAATATCGCGACGGAGAACCCGCCCGTAGCGAAAGGGTTAATAAAACGATCGTTGCTCTAATGTAACAAACATAGTTCACATTTTTAACACTTTATCGATTGCGTAACTTATTGCACACGCACATCGGTTCATTTTGTCACGAACGCATCGCTGATGAATTAATCACAATGATTTCCTTTGAGTAATTGATAGTTTAATATCTCTTTACAGTATAAACACAATATCGCTCGAAACAGTCACCTTCGTGTAAGGAAACATTACAAAATTTACAGACTTATTGTAAACATGTAAAAGCTGATTAATAGGCTTCCGGTCGATAAAGTGTTAATATAAAAAAATGTATACAAGATTATATTAGTTATTCTAATAACATTAGATCAATTACAGTTTACATATTTTTAGATATTTATATATTTACAAAATGCCGGATATATCCGGCGCTCGAAGTGAAAGGGTTAAAGTGAATGTCCTATCTAGTATAAATTGTGTTGTGTATGTTATGAAGTGTGTCCCGATGAGATAGTCGAAAAGAGTACGTGAATCAGAAAGTATCGTCGAGCAAGTAGAGAATGAGCAAGAAAGAAGTTAAGAGATAGAGTAATATAGTAAAATTAGAATATATATATGAGTTTATGATATTAAATTCAATAAACAATTTTGTGTTCACCTGTAATTAACCGAATTAATCATAATTTATTTCATTCTACCTACAGTATTTTACGTATCATGATCTTTGATCAGATCTCGTTTCTTTAGCTCGGCCCGTAGAAACTCTAATTTGCATAAAAGTTCACGTTCTAATAATAAACCACAAATTAATTCAGAGTGCTGTGAAAGTTTAAGAAAGTGATACGAAGTATATGTAGTTTCGCGGTTTACGAATACTTGCTTCCATGCGTGGTAGGTTAACATTCTGTTATCCTAGTTGTGATTTTATTCATGGTTCTAACTAACACTTGGTCAAAATGATCAATTGGTGATTATTCATAGCAACCTTATAAATTCACTATGGTAAAATTTCCAAAATATACTATGATTCTCTGCAGAAGGTATAAATAAAGGTTTGTTTCCTACGTATTCGGTATTTTTTCATATAATTTCCAATTTAATCTCTTCGATGCAAATAAGTACACCTTAATCGTCGGTAGTTCTAGTGTTAGTTAACTTATTTTGAACTTTTATTTTCCGCTGTATCTAAAAATTACTTCTTATATGCATACGCGAAACGAGCTTCAACCAACTAACAAATGAAGGATTTACCTCAAAAGGAGTTTATTTTATCTCCAATAAGTTCATTATTTAATCAAATGAAACAATATCGTTCGCACCACATTCACTCAAGAAAATTCGAACGAAAACACCTTACAAATCGCCCCTCGTTCCCTTAAATTTACACCCTGCCACTTCGGAACCAATTATTTATTCACACTCGGTGTACGAGTCATGACTGGCCCCGGCAGCCCACACGAACATGACGATGCGATTATCGGGACCAAAAAAGGATACCCTTTAGTGGCTGACCGATCGACGGATCCTTCTCCCCTCCCCCTCTCACCTACCCTTCAACCTCCCGCCACGCTCGCTTTCTCCCTCGCTCCTGTACACTCGTCACGGACCAAGCGAAACAGGCCCTATCGTCGTGTCACTGCGGCACTGAATAATTCATAAGGCGAGAAGCCAGCAGCCGATACTTATCGCGATAGACTTTAGCGGGCTGCCAACAGCAGCCATGTTACAATAAAGAAATCAACATGGCCGACCGTCCTTTTCGTCCCTCCTCGTGCCACGGTGCCGCGCCGGCTGCCTCCCTTATCCTTCTTTTTCTTCCTCCACTTCTTCCTCTTCTTCTTCTTCTTCTTCTTCTTCTTCGGTCCACCTTGGGAGTAAAGAGAGTATATAACAAAGAAAGAAAGAGAGAGGGTGAACGGAGGGAGAGGAAACACCGTCACGTCGCTCACTTTCGATTTCGCTCCGCAGTTACCCTCGTTACCCTCTTGATGTCGAGGGTAGGGTGGTCCCCGCGCGCAGCGGACTCTCCTCTCACCCTACGAGCTCCCTTCTTACCTCCTTTTCTTGGCCCGCGCTGCCTCCAGGGGTGGACCGCCCCGCCCAGAGACATTTTCTCCGCAACCCTCCTTTCTGACACCGAACAGCGAGCCTGTGAGCGAGCAAGACGGCGAAATCGAAGAAACGAACGCCACGGATAAAGAGAGAGAAAGATTGAGAAGGGCAGAAGATTGAGTGCGACAGAGTGATACAGAGGGGTAAATGGAAAGGGTGTTGGAGAGAGAGAAAGGGGGAGGGGGTGAGAATTCGAGAAAGAGATGGAGAAAGGAGGGGAGGTAAGGGAGAGCTTTGGCAGCCACTTTTCTCGCCTGCACGGAATCGCGAGCACGCCAAACAAACTCCATTTTCCGAAGGCTACCTCTGCCTGGGTCTCGTCTCCCTTTTTCTCTCTACCCCTCGGACTGCTTTGCAAGGGTTCCTGCAAAGAGAATTTTTCGAATCATTGACTCTACTATGTGTCTTGTCTGCTTCTTAAGGAGTATGCTTTATGCAGACTGTTAAAAGTGAAGGGTCTGAAGCTTTGGGAGCTTACAGAGTATAATGAGAAAAATAAGGTAACTGATTAGCGTAGAACATTCAGTAAAAAATTTGAAATTATAAAAATTTAATCAAAATAAGGTAATCGTTGAAAGAATTGTATAATCGCATCGCACATCGGTTACAAATGTAGTAATTAAATATTAGTTACGAAATAACTAATTTAATATTATGTAAGCAAATAATATACAAAAATGTAAATAAAAGTGTTAAGGATAGTTATTATTTACCGTAATTGTTTGAAAAGAACAGAATATTTAGATACGATCGCCCAATAGTATGAAGTGAACGCATGATAAACGTTTTCTAACTTTCTATAAATTACTATGACGTTGAATGAACGTGCAATGAGTAACGTCGATAACCGTTTTCGTGTTTCAGGTGTGGTTTCAGAATAGGCGGGCAAAATGGCGCAGACAAGAGAAGATGGAGGCCGCGAGACTCGGCCTCAGTGAGTACCATCATCCCGCAAACATGAGGTAATCTTTTGAATAATATGAATCGACCCTTAACTGCAGGCCATTTGTCTTTGAAACGAGTCTACATTTTTAGTTTACTGTCACAAAAAAATCTTAATAGACATATCGTATAGTGTATCATTAAATAAAATAATACTGTGATCAGAGTATTTAGGGCAATAAGATGAACATGTGAATAAAAAGTACTTGGATCGAACGATAGATGCACGAATGAAAAATTTTTAGGCTTGAAGAATAAAAGTGTGAAAAAGAACACCTTAGATATTGGAGTAACTGAGAAATTACAATTTTTGGCAAATGTGAGTGGATGTGTAGATTACGTGAGAATTAAATTAGTTAAAATTCAAAAATAGGAACCAGAGTGATCCTTGAAAATTCAAACTAGAATTTAAACTTGGAGTTTTATATTGAATTGTATTATTTATTATTAAATATATTCAGTTTTATTATTTTCGCATGTATTGTCTATTTGAAATCTAACGTCCCTTAAATAGTTTTATTAAATGTATTTTTGAAACATAGTGATTCAATAATATTCGTTAGTAGTCCGCAGTTAAGGGTTAATGTTTTCTGTCCTTTTTGCCATTAATGGATGTAGTAATTGGAGTTTCGACGATTTTGTCGCAGAAACGTGGCTGGTCCTGCTCTTGGCCTGCCAGGCGATCCTTGGCTCACTCCTCCGGGTCTATTAAGCGCTCTTCCTGGCTTCCTGGCAGCACCTCACACAGGATATCCAAGTTATCTAACGTCCCCGAGACGATTGCCGTCGCCGCCGAACGTAGGCGCCGTCGGAAACGCAGTACCAGGTGAGACTTTCGTTCGAATAATATCCCTCGATGCTTGAAACTTACCTGAAAGTTTACTGTGTGTCGATACACGACTTTATGATCAGCTAAGTTATCGAGAGAACCACGAATCATTGAATTATCAATTATTTATTAGGTATATCTCGAATAGGAAGTTCTTAAAAAACATTTACACAAGAAAATCGTTTTAAGATCAATAAAATTCGATAAAAATTTGCTACGTTAGAGATAGTATTTAAATATTTACACTGTATAAGTTAAACTTTTCATAAAAATTAAATCAAAGGCTTTCGATAGTAATAGAAAAGTAAAGCGTGTTTAGTGAGCTCTCAACTGAAAAATGTATAACTCACTTTTAAGAAAATAAGGTCATTTTATGCTTTAGTGCATATTATTATTATATTTTGTGCGCTTATCTTTGCTATCTTTATCTTTGACACAGATTTTAACAATAGCTCTCTGAATCCAATCACAAACTATCGATTTCTTTTAACATGAAGTTAAATAGAAACTCGACATTTGATGGATTAATTTATTACAATCCATACAAATTATTGGCGTTCATCTGAATTATTTAATTACTATTAAAATTACCATGAAAAGTGAAACCTATGCTCCTTCATAGACGAAACGTTATCTAATTACTAGAATATTGTAAAATTATTTAAATAATTAAGAATAGCTTATAGCCTTGCAACAGATCAACCCTAGAGCTATTCACTATTAAAATAAATCTACTTACAAAAAGACAGTGAAATTGAGAATTACCTGAAAAAAGATACCTAACCTTAATCTATCCTTTTTACCAAAAACCGACATTTTGTATCGAAAATGCCCGACAGTAGATTCAAAATCCCTATAAAAGATTTCAAACTGTTCAATATTGATTATCCTAGTACTGGGTTGCCCGGAAAGTTCGTGCTGATTTTGAAGGACGATTGAAGGACAGGGGATTTAAATTTTAGCATACATTTATTAAATTATACAGGTGCCATTTCTTTGTACAACCTTTCTCCATCTTTCAAGCAACTTGAAAATTCCGTCCTTTCAGAATCTCTCAGGTTTTTCAGCGAAAAGCTATTCAACATGATTTTTTATCTCGTCGAAAGAGTTGAAGTTTTTTTCATTAAGGGAATTTTGTAATGATCGAGAAAGGTACCATAAACAGCGCGTATTTTGTTTGCCGCTTTTGTGCCATTTTTGCCATTCTGGTGAAAGAAAAGTACCTAAACTTCACTTTTTTCTTCCATGTTCGAAGACGTATAAAACTGACAAAAATTAGCTTATCGTATCCAAATTTTTGTTTTTTAAATATGCCTGAAATATTGTCTTTCACGATATGTACACATATTATTTAATAATATATAACTATATATAACAATATAATAATATACAACTAATATATTTAGACCTGTTCTTATGCCACCCCATCAAAAATCGGCACGAATTTTCCGAACAACCCAACAGTTCCAATGTTAACACTTTACCAACCTATTATTAAGAAGCCTATTAGTCGGCTTTTTACAAGCTTCGTTTGTAAATTTTATAACGTTCCTTTATCCGAAGCTAATGTTTCTGAGCGATATCATATGTATATTGTAAAGGAATATTAAACTATTAATTACTCGAAGAAAATATTGTTTAACAATAAAATCATTATCAATGCATCCACGTTAAAATGGTCCAGTCGGGATTGCGTATGCGGTAAAGTGTTAACGTTCCAACGAAAAAACATCCAGCCTTCCCATAAATCGAACAGAAAGAGCATAAACGAGCGAAATATCAAGCGGGAACATTTCACGTTGCCCACAGGAGCCCTAAGCGGAGGTATGGCGAGCATAGGAAGCGGAGGGCACGTCCCAGCGGCGCCGCCAAGTCCTCCCGGCCACGACCCGCGCACCACCAGCATCCAGGCGCTGAGAATGCGGGCCAAGGAGCACGTCGAGAGCATCACCAAAGGGTTGCAAATGGTCTGAAGTTTAACGTACGACCCAGGAAGTCAGCATCACCCCGAGCACGGCCACCTCCTGGCCGTGGCCAGTGCGCTCTTAACACCGCCGGCGTGACGAGAAGCGAAACCACCACCAACACCACCACCACAGTTACCACTAACCTCCCCGCGACCGGAACCGGTTCTCCTTCGAGGCGTTTTGGGGAAACGTCCATGTAGACAGATCGACGAACACGTTCCCCACGTCCCTGTTTCCCGGACGACGAACGACGATGAACCGCGCCGGTCGTTTCCGCTTTCGCCGTTGGAAATCGTTTTATCGGTTATCGAGGAGCACGCAAGAACGAAAGACCAAGGGAACGATGGACGATTAACCGATGCTCGAGACGCTAATTCTCGGTGGTAATCGAGAACAGGCGGAGAGGAGGGAAGAGGAGGTTATTACCTAGCCGATTGATAAATCGAATTTGTTATGTCGTTCTTTTGATAAGGGACGAAGGGGTCGGACGAGTGTTGCTCGTACCTGTTCGAGTTTGATGAAAGAGGGGGGATGAGAAGGGGTTGCAGGATGGTTATCGAACCGTCTGTAAGCCCCAGTTCGAGTTGTGCTGATCCCTTGGATGGGTCAGCCTTTTGGTACCGTGTCAAACTGTATACGTGTATAGTTCAGGATAATAGTGCAATAAGAAGGAGAAGAGACAGTGGTTAAGGAGGGAAGGGGAGAGAAAGGGAGAGAGGGTTTTCGCAAGTGCGCACGCGAACACGGACAGAGAGTAGCTGTAAGATCCAAAGACGATCCTTCCCGGTTAGAGCTGCGAAGGATCCTCCCTATACTTCCTGAACGATACGGATCAGTAAGTAATATATTACGTATAGTTTTAAACGTCGCGAAGGACGGTGTCCTAGCGAAACATCACGGCGGAACAGAGGTTTTACGGTGCAAGAAGCGAGTAGCGATCTAAAGGATTGAATCCTTTACGCGCGGTGAACACAGGAGGAACGGCTTAACCCTTTGGCATACAAATATAGGAAATGTTCTATAAAATGTAGAACGGAAGATGGAATTCAGGTGTGAAAAATAAAAGTGAAGCGATTAAAACTTAATAACAATATATTTAAAACAATTTAACAAAACAACTTAAACGACTTTACAACTTAGCAACTTTAACACTCTTTCTACGTTCACAACCAAACCTTTCTGTCTTCACCGTCCAATACTTTCTGCCTCGCGCTCGCATTTTCCCCGTCATATATTCTTCCAAACACTCGTTTCCTTTCATTCTAATTGTCAACCTTTTTCACTCTACGCATTCGGTCACGACCACCCAGAATTTCTCAGTCACGCTGTTTTCCAAAGTTCTCATCTTTCACGCCTTAAAAACATTCGAGCCCAAACATTCTGCGTTCGCACGACAATCGCCCAACTCAAGTACTCTTCAGGCTTTCCCAAACTCGCATCCGCTCGATCGCATTCCTACACAAATAAAACGGAATTTGATGCGTTCGAAAAATACTATTTAATTTGGCTCAACAGCTGAACGGTTATGTGCAAGCTTAAAAACAGAACATTTTATTGTGAAATTTCCATTCTTGTATAACATTTAATCAGGTTGATATATTAAGTAACATTATAAAATAATAAATTAATGGTTCTGTAAAGTATGAAAAACATTTCGAAACGTTCTGGAATATGGTAAACAGTTCTTGACGTTTCTCAGACGTCATTGTATGTCAAAGGGTTAACGAATAATTGACTCTCTATGTTGTAATCATTTTTTGCGCTTCTGTTACTCTATTCCAAAAACAAGCTACGTCGACTGTTCGCATGATTTCGAATACGAGAGTTACAGCACTATAGTTAATGATTTCTCGAGTTTTACTCGTGTTGCAATGTGAAGGGGTTAAACGCAACGTAAACATTTTTCATAGAAGCTATGTGAATCGTGTTAAAAGTGCGGACGATGTTTTGTACCGAACTTTTAGTTTAGAATGTGACTCGAATAATCTTGTTTTAAATTTAATCGTTATTGGACATTCGAATCGAACGATCAGACTTTAATTTCGCAGACTGTCCCTTGAAACTTTACATTTTTAAAAGACTCATCGTTGGAAACTACGAATCGAAAGGTGAAATGTTCACAATCTTCAAAATCCAACAAAATTCCGTCACACTTTTAACACGATTAAGAGTAACGCTGTTATCGGTGAACCAAAAAAAAAAAAAAGCTTTGAATCTCGACTTTCGTATATATTTTCGGTACTCTGGTAATTTAACACGTTCTGTGAGCATTTCAACAAGTATTTTAAATTTGAAATTCAAAAATTAAATCTAAACGAGAAAATCAGTTTAAAATATTTAATTTTCGAAAAGAGACAATATTTGGTCTAGATTTCTAATATATCAGTCTCGTTCAAAAATTTATACTGACTTTCAACGTATAATTTTTAAAGAAAAAGGGTTTTGAAAAAATTGAAACTTTTTGGGAAAAATCTAAAAAAAAGTTAGACTATTCAAAACTCGATTCCATCATTATTGACAACCCAATATTTTACTTGAACAACGCAAAAAAGAAGTACCATTTTTGTGCCATCAGTAATTTTCATTTCTGTCGCTTATAGTAAGCTAGCTAAAATAGATATTTGAAATACATATATACAATTGTTATAAAAATGTTGAAGCATCATCGTAATTCCGATTTTTGTGCGACTTCTATAAAAAAAAATGTAGCACAAATCGAACTTATTACGGTAAAACCGAAGTCACTGGAATTTTCATTTTACAATCGGTGTTTTGCAATATTTAATACTTTTCTGATCTTCCATACCTATTTTACTCTGTTACCGCCGCAATGAGATTCACCTTGCCTCTGTCAAACCGTAACGATTCGTCGACGGTCTAAATGCCACGGAACGTGTTAACACGTTGAATGCCACGCCAGTTTTACAGGTTTTGCCCGTGGCGCCACGATGAATTTTCTATTATACGATACATATACTGTTGAAATATTATCTACAATAAATAAGTTATAGTGTATAACTATTTTTAAATGTTTTATACTTCATTAATTTCTTCACACCATTACATTAACGATGGTAATAATAAAAAATCGATAATTATTGACATTTGTTCAAATTATGTTTTTCTACCAATCTGAGCGCGACGGTCACCGTTGACCGCCGTGGCACCACTGCCAAGTTGAGTGCCGGTCACCGGTGACCCTCGTGGCATTCGACGTGTTAACCCTTTGACTGCTATGGGCGCATATATGCGTCTGATGAAAATTACTCATTTGGATTATTGACGCGTATATGCGTCTCTGAGGAAAGTTACTCGCGTGGATTATAGACGCGTATATGCGTTTGTCAATTTTTCCCCCAAATAGAGCACTGTCCACGCGGAGCACTTTCACCAGCAGTATTTAACACTCAAAGGGTTAACGATGGTAATAATGAAAAATTGATAAATATTGACATTTGTCCAAATTATGTATTTCTACCCATGTGAGCGCGACGGTCACCGGTGACCCCCATGGCGCCACTGCCAAGTTGAGTGCCGGTCACCGGTGACCCTCGCGGCGCCACCACCAAGTTGAGTGGCGGTCAGCGGTGACCCTCGTGGTATTGGACGTATTAACCCTTTGACTGCTATGCGTCTCTGACGAAAGCTACTCATTTGGATTATGGACACGTATATGCGTCTCTGACGAGTTATTCACGTGGATTATGGACGCGAATATGCGTTTGTCAATTTTTACAAGCTCTTAGTTACAGCAACACAATTACTAATAAAACACTGTCCACGCGGAGCACTTCGATCGGGAGTATTTAGCACTCAAAGGGTTAACGATGGTAATAATGAAAAATTGATAAATATTGACATTTGTCTAAATTACGTATTTCTACCAATTTGAGCGCGACGGTCACCGATGACCCCCACCGCCAAGTTGAGCGCCGGTCACCGGTGAGTCTCGTGGCATTCGACGTGTTAACCCTTTGACTGCTATGGGCGCATATATGCGTCTGACGAAAGTTACTCATTTGGATTATTGACGCGTATATGCGTCTCTGACGAGTTACTCCCGTGGATTATTGACGCGAATATGCGTTTGTCAATTTTTCATCGCTAACAAAGCACTGTCCACGCGGAGCACTTCGATCGGAAGCATTTATCACTCAAAGGGTTAACGATGGTAATGAAAAATTGATAAATATCGACATTTGTCCAAATTACGTATTTCTACCAGTTTGAGCGCGACGGTCACAGGTGACCGCTACCGTCAAATTGAGCGCCGGTCACCGGTGACCCCCGTGGCATTCGACGTTTTGAAATTGCGTAACGAATCGCGACAGTCGCTGGAATCGATCGGAGGGCGTGAAAATAAGTAATGCGAAGTGGCTGCATCCCGACGAAATGAATTGGTACAAACCGCGAAGGGTCAGTGGCCCGAGACGTTCGTTTGGTAAACTGGTCGTTTAACCGAAAAAACACGATTAGCATGATTGTTCGATAATCGTGTACCACGGACAGAACGAGCTTGGACACGCTGAAACGTCTGGTATTTCGCGAAACGAGACACTTGTCACTCGTGTCAAGCGTTAAACGCGCGGACGGCCGCCAAAAATGGACGATGAAGAGTGGCTCGCGAGAACGATCGATTCGATTAATCGAAAAGTGTCCCGCGCGCGCGAACCAAGTGAAATTTTTTCCTGGACTTTGTTTTTAGCGAAGCGTTCGATCGGAACAGAGATCGAGCCGCCGCGAAAGAACGTTGCGACAGGCTAGATCGATATTTCTTGTAGCATAGCGATTCGAAGCGTGAATCGATGAGAGATGGGTGTGTGCGAGGTGGCGCATTTTGACATAAACAATATTCTGCAGTATTAATACGTTAAGGCGAAGAATTGTGCATAGGGTTACGTAATAAACGATTACGGTGTGCGAACACGGCCGCTTGGAAGAGGACTGGTTGGGTGAACGCTGGAATCGCGGAGTTTGCTGGAAAACAGAAACGAAGAAGTATTGATTTTTTAATTTTCTTCAGGATACACCGGTATTTCTGTGACGGTGACAATGTTTCGTGCTTGTTTTTATTCGATTGTAGTCGATACATTGGAGGTTAATTAAAGGAAGAAGCGAGTACTAATTTTATTTGAAAAAAATGACACTGTAATATTTAATTTAGACGATGAACCAGTATTGTCACATATATCGAATACCTGACGTTTCAATCTTCTTCTTCGTTTATGATATTTAGGTATTGAAATAAAAACAAAGTTAGGTTGTTTGTTACCGAATTTAATTTCTTTTCTGCTTCACAATCTGCGTTTTTTAATAAACCGATTCAATTTATAGTTGCGATTATATTTTAACGAAATAACGAAGCACGATATTCGATCAACTTTCATCGCTAGCATAATTCATTTTTTCCACGAAAACGTCCAAATTACCAATACAAAGCGTTCATCCAACGTAAACGTCTTCGCCAGTTTTCTTCCGCGCGGCGACCATCGAAAACCAAGTGTAGAGGGTGAAGAAAGAACGTAGACAGTTACCCACCCCCGAATGTCTATTTGTATATATACCTGCTCGTGATGAAATAAAATTTGATGTACATATTTAATCACACCATCCCACGCTCGTTCGAGCAGACGTTCCTCGTTGATCGAACAGTGAACAAAAAAGATCACGGGGCATCGAGGAACCTCGGTTCGATCGCGATGAAATTGCACGTTTTTTCAGAGAGCTCCCGAACCGGAACGGTTCCCTTCTCCCTTTCCTCTGTGTCTGACATCGGCTCCCTCGTTTCCCATTCGATCGATTTTTTTGTTTCGCCTCCCTTCCAGCGATCCATTTCTGTTTGATCGATTGGTCTCGTTCGATGGCCACTCGTTAATAACGCGACCGGAGGAAGAAAAACCAGAAGGGAGAGGAGGATGTTGACGGTAAAAAGATGAAATAGAAAAAGAGAGGGGGAGGGAGAGAAAGAAAGAGGGAGCGAGGAAGAAGGGCTGAGAGGGGCGGAGAGATGGAGGGGGGAGTGAGGAAGAAAGAGAGTGAGGAAGAAAGAGTGTAAAGAAGAGAGAGAATGATGAAGAGAGAAAGTGAGGAAGAAAGAGAGTGAGGAAGAGAGAGAGTAAAGAAGAGAGAGAGTGATGAAGAGAGAAAGTAAGAAAGAGAGAGACTGAGGAAAAGAGGGGTTGAAGAATAGAGGGAGGGGGGGAGAGAAAAGGAGAAAGAAAGAAATAGAGAGAGAGGAACAGAGAGAAAAGGAGAAAGAGAGAGAGTGAGGAAGAGAAAGATTGAAGAAAAATGAGAGAGGGTGAGGGAGAGGGAAAAGGAGAGAGAAAGAAATAGAGAGAGAGAGAGAAGGAGAGAGTGAAGAAGAGAAAGATTGAAAAAGAAAAGAGAGATGAGGGACAGAGAAGTGGAGAAAGAGAGAAAGAGAAAGAGAGAAAGGGAGAGAGAGGGAGAAAGTAGTCGTTGCTGGTCCCACGGATTTTTAATTGTTCCGCGCGAGGCCGCGGGTATTTGTTAAAGAATTAGCATTTCAAAGAACGATTTCAATTAAAGCTTAATTAATTTCGCGGAGAACGTCGGGCCAAGTTGGCGCCGCGCGCCTCGATTGTTCCGCCTTACTTTCGACTTAATTGAAATCGAAGAATCGCCGGGCTGAATTCGAGCGGGATACCCGGAACGATGAGGAATAAAGAAAAAAAGGGAGGAATTATTAAAAATCACCCGGCCGACCTTTCGACTCGCCTGGTTACCCTTTAATGGCGGCTGACAGTTGAACGTTTTTACCATTTCCTTTTTCACATCCTCGAAACGTTTCGCGAGTTTTACAGTAAATTGTCGCGCTACACTTTTGTATGTTTGTAAATAATCCTTCGAATACAATTATACGCTTTTGTTCTTATTTTTTAAACGATCGCGAAATATTCTTACTATTCTTTTGTAGTATTAATAATTGTATGTTACGTTTCCTCGGTTTCGATTATTCTTCATCATTTCATGACTTTCTAAGTAGCTTGCTTGGAAAAATTAGAGTAAGGAGACAAGAAAACAATGTGTTTCTTCGTCTCATGCGATCAATTTGAAAGTATTCATTTGCATAGATTTAATCGAGAGAAATACGATGACAACGATGTCCTAGACAATATTCACTTAATTGATGCGACGTCAGAATGATCTCAATTATCAAAGATCACAAATACTCCCTCGTTTCCACCCGAAAAAAGTAACAATTACATTTAAATTCCTAACGAGGAAACAGTGCGCTGCAGTAAATTAAAATAATCACACCGAAACAATTATACAAGCGAAATAAGCTTTCTCACATCCACATCGCCAATTAAACGTTAAACGTGACACAGAAATACGTTCCACTAAAACGAAGAGAGAGGGAGAGAGAGAGGGAAAAAAAGGAAAGAAAAATAACACGCCAACCAATATTTCGTTCGCCTCTAAAAAATTGACGCCACGAACACCGACAAAATCCTCCGACCGCCGGCGACGCGAAATCATAATTAAAAAACGCGTCTACCGCCCCGTAATTCATACGTCCTGCAACGGCACGTCGGGGGTGCATGTACAAAGAACGGCCGACAGGAGCAAAAAACACGGGGGAAAAAAGAGGCCTGCAAAAATCTGCAAAACTGCATAAAATCGACGCGACGCTACGAGACGAGACGCCCGCTCCCCGGCTGGTTATCTTTTCCGAGGGGCGGCGGTGAAAAAAACGCCAGGGGCCTTCAGGGTGGATAGAGGGGGGGGTGGAGGGCGGCGGTGACGGGGCGTGAAAGGATTCGACGTTAACAGCACCAACAACGCCGGCTAGCTGGAACAATGGTGCTGAATGGTCCCTGAACGATTAGGTATTCCAATCGTCGCGTTAGGGGTCGCTGTGAAGTGCGGCAGAGGGGTCGGGGACGGGGGCCACGGCGGTGAGAGGGTGGCAGAACTCGCCCAATAAAATGGTAATTCCTGTTTGCAGAAGTTAACCATGCGAGCGAGCCTGGAGATTCGAGTCCATGCGTACTCCCTAACTCCAAAGACTAATAATACTCACGAAGGGGTAGAGGGTGGATGAGGAGGGGGGGTGAGAAGCGAGCTGCCGACAGTGATATAGTTGTACGGAAGAAAGACCGTGAAAGCACGCGTGCACGCACGCACGCATGATCTTGGTGATCGTGCTGATCTCCTCGTTGTAGATGGGTTTTCTACGGGGTGGTTGCAAGTATGCAGGAGATCGGCGTGCTGGGGAACGCGATACGCTGGAAAAATTAAGGGGTGAATGTGGAGTGGATGAAGAGGGACTTTAGATCGGGCAGTTTCGTGTTTGGGGTAATGGAGGCGCGGCGTGGTGATAATGGAACTAGAAGTTGCCGTTGATCAGTCGCAGTGCCCTGGGGATGCATTTTTACGTTTCCTTCCACGATTTTGGTAATTTTGGAAGCGTTATTGATGGCGAGAAATAAACTTCGTTGAAACTAATTTTTCTATAGAATTCCTCAATTTATTGGTGAACTTTCTGTAGTGAAACTTTTATAGACAGAAGCAATAAAAGTTTAATGGACAGTTGTTTCGTTCCTTGCACAATATTGCTTATGCATTCTACAGCTTGTTGCACGTTTAAAAGATTGGCAGTCTTGTCGAGGGATTATGTAGAAGAATAAATAAACTCATGTTAAAAATGACTGTAGATTTATTGTGAAGTGTTGATGGTGTCTCACAATAGGGACTAAAAAGTTTTGAAAACGCGGCGATAGTGCTAACATTTTTACCTGGCTGCCGCATCCCCAGACCCTATAAAGGCAACGCAAGATAGTCGACGAGAGGGAATCCATTATTCCCGAATAATTTCAGCATGTACAGTTTTCAGATGGAAATAAACACTTTTTTACCTCAACAAGTCTGCTTATCGATCTACAAAATTATTAAAATGTATAAATACTAGGAAATGCAAAACCGGCTAGCGTTCCAATTGGAAATACAGGTTAAGGTTTCGTACGATGGCCATTTTCTCAAGGATAATTGCCGTTTAGCTCCCGAGAGGGAATCCATTATTCCCAAATGATTTCAGCATGTACAGTTTTCAGATGGAAATAAACACTTTTTTACCTCAACAAGTCTGCTTATCGATCTACAAAATTATTAAAATGTATAAATACTAGGAAACGCAAAACCGCCTAGCGTTCCAATTGCAAATACAGGTTAACATTTCGCACGATGGCCATTTTCTCAAGGATAATTGTCGTTTAGCTCCCGAGAGGGAATCCATTATTTCCAAATGATTTCAGCATATACAGTTTTCAGGTGGAAATAAACACTTTTTTACCTCAACAAGTCTGCTTATCGATCTACAAAATTATTAAAATGTATAAATACTAGGGAACGCAAAACCGTCTAGCGTTCCAATTGCAAATACAGGTTAACATTTCGCACGATGGCCATTTTCTCAAGGATAATTGCCGTTTAGCTCCCGAGAGGGAATCCATTATTCCAAAATGATTTCAGCATGTACAGTTTTCAGGTGGAAATAAACACTTTTTTACCTCAACAAGTCTGATTATCGATCTACAAAATTATTAAAATGTATAAATATTAGGAAATGCAAAAGCGCCTAGCGTTCCAATTGCAAATACAGGTTAAGGTTTCGCGTGATGGCCATTTTCTCAAGGATAATTGCCGTTTAGCTCCCGAGAGGGAATCCATTATTCCCGAATAATTTCAGCATGTACAGTTTTCAGATGGAAATAAACACTTTTTTACCACAAAACAAGTCTGCTTATCGATCTACAAAATTATTAAAATGTATAAATACTAGGAAATGCAAAACCGCCTAGCGTTCCAATTGCAAATACAGGTTAAGGTTTCGTACGATGGCCATTTTCTCAAGGATAATTGCCGTTTAGCTCCCGTCTACGTTGGATCCAAGACGTTCGCGCGGTAATCGGTTCAGGCCAAGTCGAGATCGGTCAGCAATACGCGTATATCGCGTTAAGGCGACGTAGCAGAGATTGGGGGCGGCGAGCAATCTCTTAAGGGTTGAAATTGGCACGGAAATCGTGGCTTTATTAAATTTGTTTAGGGACAGGTGAGGGGGCGAGTGCGGGGGGGAGGGCGGGCGGAGCAGGAGGACGTCGAAAGGGGCGGAAGGGGGTCGGGGAGGAGGACCTAGATTCTGGCCGTTGCTTCGTCGTCCTCGTCTGTCTAATATCGCTCGATGCCTGGCCCGCCTAACCTTATTGCCTCGACAAAGTAAAGAACCGACAAGGGACCCGAATAAGACCAGTTTAGGGCCAAGCAGATCAATGAAACACCAAACCAACGAGGCGGAATGCTCAAACAGCCCCGGAGACGATTCGGTGGTTACGATGGAAATGGATGCCGACCCGATGGGGACGACGTGCTGGCGTTCTTCTCGTTACGAGGCCATTTTGTCGATTGTAGATTCGTCGTTTGTCAATTTTCTGGATTCCCTGCTACCCTCGTCTTTTCGTGGTCTCTCTTTTATTATACATTGGCTTCGATTTCTTTTTGCTCGCCTTCTACTTTGATTTCGACTGCTTTTGTGATTTCAATGTGATTTGAAATTGAAAATTTTAACCCTTGAACGGAATCGACGATTGAAATATAATTATTTGAGAATTGCAATGCTTAACGCTGTGAAAAATAAATCGTTGTTTACTGTTTTTCCAGGAGAATCTAAAGAAGTTTCAAAAGTATAGCAGGAGATTTATTAAAATTTATTTATTTATTTTATAAACGAAATCAACGCTTGTACTAATAGTTATTAAACAAATTATTCTATCACATCGATTTCCTTTCTGTTACAATCATTAAATTTAATTACGTTCCTTTTAAATTGTTTTAATCTATAAACATTATCCTGAATCTCTGAATTATGCGTCACCGTTGAAAATTTAATAATCTAGGGCTTAAACAATTAATGTAATTTGACTAACGGTTATTAAAATCAAAGCTTGACCGGTTAAATGTTACCGTTACGATAAAGTTGATATGATTGAAATTTGTAAACCGGATAAACGTTCGTAACGAACGGCAAACAATCCGATTTCCTTTTCGCGACCCTTCATCGGTCAAAAATAGAAATAAAACAGAAGCCAAGGAAACTCGAGCAACGCGAGGAGGCTCGAGCTGCTGCGCGGCGGCTCGACTCGCGGGGTCCGGCTGTTTAGCATTATTAATTAGAGCCGAAGTCGTTCTAAG
Source organism: Tetrapedia diversipes (assembly GCA_033822845.1). Classification (NCBI taxonomy): domain Eukaryota; kingdom Metazoa; phylum Arthropoda; class Insecta; order Hymenoptera; family Apidae; genus Tetrapedia; species Tetrapedia diversipes. The sequence goes on along the minus strand of JAOPTO010000567.1, from coordinate 117,472 downwards.
TTGGCGAGTACATAAGCAGAAATAATATTTGCACGGGCGTTCATTAGACGTGGCAGAGGGCACGAGATGGCGCCGCAAACGGGTCGGATTCTCATTAAAATAACCTTGCCTTTCCTTTTCGCCGCTCCTCCGCCCTTCTACACGCCAGGAGCCCACCTTGGTCGCGGCACCGACCAAAGAGAGAGTGTAACCGTGACGGAAACAGAGAAAAGTAGACAGAGAACGAGCAAGAGAGTGAGAGAGAGAACGAAGAGAGTGGAGAAATAAAAAAAGAACAAGGGAAAAGAATAAAATGACGCAAGAGGGGATGAACAAAGTGAACGAGTCAGCCACCCTCCCCACTGCCCCTTTCACTCTTCCTCCAAACCCTCCTTCACCCTGCGTGTCGCCTCTTCTCCTCCGTTTTCCCTCCTCATCCGCAGTTAAGCGAAACGGAGACAGAAACGCGAAGAAGGGGTGGACGAGTTACGGGGGTAGTTTGGCTACCACTAGGTAACTTAAATGAAACTCGCGGTTACCCCCTTAACGCGAAAATACGCTCAGGGAAAATTTCGTTTTTTCACCCTGATTAATGTAATACCCGACGCCGCTGCTGGCCACGCTAATTGGTCATTCTCCGCTCGCCTTTGATTCTCCCGCCCTCTCTGGCGTTCACCACCGTGCAGCAGCCACGAAGCACGACCTTAACCACGGTGCACCCCCGCACACCATCGTCGACTTTCTCCTCCGCGTCGTCGTCGTTTCGTTCTGTCCACTTTTCTGCGTTCCGTCGTCGTGCAGGTTGCAGCGAAAAAAATGAAATGTTCCCCTTACGGCGGAATTAAAAGGTAGCGACGCGCGAATCTGCGTTTGAAGGAGGAAAAGCGTATTGCGAGAGCCGGCCCGTGTTCTCGCGGGAAATTGTCCATGCGGAACTCTGCGCGAGAAGTTAAAACGAGTTTCGCGGCGCCACGACGCGCCGGCACAGAGCACAGGGACCTTTATCAGGTTTCTATTTAAACGAGGACGATTCCCAGCCGCTTGCCTGCGTTACACGTATCGTTTCAGCTTGCTCTCTCAGTCGGAGGCTTGTTTGTTCTTTTGGAGAACGGGATCGATCGCGATTCCTACTTCTGTGCGCGGCGCTATGGGACTTGAAGATACTTATGGTGAATTAACCCTTTCGTTACTATGGGCGAATATAGTAGTTGTACATAAAATGACACTAACGTACCACGGACGATTATAGCTGCTTTGCATAAAATTCCGCGTAATGTACATAATGATAATTTTAAGATAGAGTAAATGTAGCAGTGGGTTTTACTTTTACAGTGATTTAATTTTATGCATAACGACAGACTTAGTATTTAGATATGTGCTTACTCTGTAAAGGTTTCTTTTAGGCTACGAGTCATATAATAGTTACAAATGATGTCTAATTAGACATTAGGTGTCGTTATGTTTAATACACACTGTATATTTACTTATTGATAACTACATTACCGATAATACATATATATATATAGGAAATTCTTACTTTTATTTATTTAGAGTGAGATGATAAGACTCAGGTGTGAATAAAATAAAGTGAAGTGCTTAGAATATAAAAATATGTGTTTAAAATGGTTTAATAGTAACAACTTAAACGACTTTTCAATTTAATAACTCCAACGTTCTTATTTCTTTCACAATCACACTCTTTCTGCCACGGACTCGCATTTTCCCTGTCATATATTCTTCGAAACATTCATTTTCTTTTTTTCTAATTCTAAACCTTTCTCGCTCGATACATTCGGTCGCGGTTACCAAAAGTCGCGACATTTTCTCAAATGCTCATCTTTCGCGCTTTAGAAAGACTCAAGTCCAAACATTCTACGTTCACAAGATTGTCGCTTGACTCAACCATTCTTCACATTTTCCTAAACTCGTATCCACTCCATCGTGTTGAAGCCGTCCCTGCGAAGGCCAGGGTATTTATAAATGCAAGGGTTTTGGATGTTGGCCTGGGTCACATTTTATCTGCATGCTGGCCTGTGGCCCAGTGTGTGTGTCATTGCGACGAGGCTTTTCAGATGTTTCTTTCCTTCCGTTGGGGGGTTCCTAGCTTGCGTTGCCCCCACCCACGGTTGTCTCGAGGCAGTTGTTTTTCGAGTCGAATGACTGCAGGGCGATGCTTGTTTTTGTCGCGGGTGTCAGTCCAAAACGAGCAATTGAAACCATCGGCTGCGCCAACCTCGTGCCTGAGTTAGCTTTGCCAAATAACATTCGCTCGAATCAACTGCCTTATTTAACCGTTTGCGTACCAGAGGGTTTTCAAAAAACACGATCGAAAAACGCCAAGGAAAAAACGCCATTCGATCATGTGTTGAAAAAAGCCGAAGAGCGCGATAGCGCTCCTTTGATTATGTGTCGAGATATTGTTTATTCTTTAAATTTTTCATATTTTTAATTTGTAACTTATTATTTTATGAAATACTATTATATATATATATTCTTATACTAGGTGATGGCGATGCGACGTACATGCGTCTAAAAGTTTGAGCGCATTTTGGCAAATTGTAAGCGCGCTGTCAGTTGTCTGTATCGGTCAAATGAACTGGGTTTTCTCGACAGGAAATCGGAAGAGCGCGAAAGCGACTCGTGGTACGCAAACGGTTAACACATCGCATCCACTCGATCGCATTTCTGCATATTTATTTCTGTTCTTTCTTTTATAAAATCAATCGTCTTCACGTTACCACCCCTGAGTGAGCTCCGCCGCTATTATCCTAATTTTCCTTCGTTGACAGCGATCCAAAAAAAGGCTTAACGCGTAGCATTCTACGAATCGGCTCGCCTCGCAAGATGCCTCGAACGATCATCCCCTAACACGCGTACGTACCCAAAGCAGGCCGCGTCTTTCGCCGCATGGAATGCTAAAATTTCCATCACCGGACGAATAAACGGAACGGGAATCAGGCGGTAATAAAATAAATAAATATCGACGTGAACGTTTTAATTTTCGCATCGGATGTAATCCCGTGAATAAACGCGTTCCGCTCCGGGGACCGGGGATAAAAACGCCCCCGTCGCCGGACCGTGACGCGTTTCGTTCCCGGCAAAAATTTCGCCACGCTTTTTCCAACCCCCGACACCCGTCCCCTGCCCGCCGTTGCTGCGCCAACGAGAATATTTTTCGTTCGCGCACTCCCATTATAAAATATAATCCACTTGTCCGCCATTCGACGGCAATCAAAATCTGCATTTCCCGGGAATTTATCATTATAATACTACCGAATGATAATCCGTTAAAGGGTTGGCGTTGCGCGACGAGGCCGCCTCTTCCAACCCCCCCCCCCCCCCCCCCACCCGCCCCACGGTCATTTTTCCACCGACACGCAAACGAACGAACGACCGGATCCACCGACGCGACGCGACGCTCGATCACGTTGCCGGTCGAACGTCATATAAATTGCGAAGCAACATAATAATAAAAAGGATAATAAAGTCGGCCGGGGCAGCGCGGAGAGCATCGCCGGTTTAATTAAACAATTTCGCGAGGCGGGGGTTGGCGGGCGGAGGGTGAAGAGTGGCGGAGGGTTGGGGGGGGGTGGGTAGATAGGAGGCAGGAGGGATGGATTGGTAATTGGAAAAAAGTCCGCGGAACCGGGTATCGGTATCGAAGGGCGACTTCCGGCCACGGATCACGGCCATTGGGCAGAGGTTTGGTCACGAGCACACCAGGGGGTGGGTGATGGGGGTGGACGTGCACCAACGGGGGTGGCGGTGCCGGTGATATAGGGTGGCACAGAGAGGGTGGCGCGCGAGGAGGGGGCGGGAGGCGGGGGGCGGCGGGGTGGTGGGTCGGTGGAGAAGTTCCGAAATGAGTACCCGTGCAAATACGCCAGGATTGTTTCTGCCGCTAATTGCTCGGTTTTTTGCAGGGGCTCGGCCAACAATCGATTTGCATTTCAAAGGTAGTCCGGCATAAAAATAAAATGCGCCCCGTTAAAAGTTGACTGGCGGCGGCGCTGGCCGGTGTGTGTGCGTGCCCCGATACGTGTATCTTCCCGATTCCACGTATGTATAGCCTGGCGCACACCGGGGCCGGCGAGGCCGCTTGCGAACGACAAATTGCATAAAACTCGTGCCGGATTAAAGCCGTCGATGGAACAACGTCGATTCGCGCTTTTTCCGCCCGCCTAGCGCCGAACCGCCCGAACGCCGCGATTATATTCCGCGAGTACGCTGCCTTTTTTCCCGTTTTTACTCTCGCGAGAGTCTCCGTCCCTCTGGTGGGCCAAAGATTCGTTCGTGGTGCGGAACGAAGCTTGAGATTGGTAGCTAATAATAACTGACGTGGATGAGTCTTTTCGTTGAAACGCGTCGAAGATGGATGAACAGTTTCGAGGTTGCACCGTGTTGCGTTTAGGGTTTTGATATCACTGATTTCATTACAGATCGACGCGATAGGGTGTTGGTGTTGAATTATGGTGATTTATGGTGTGGAATGTTTTTAGGTTTCACGATTGTTGTGTACGTAGTATACTGTACGCTTTTCGGTTTTACAATTTCTGTCGTGAAATATGGTCGAGAGGTTTGTACACGGGTACAGGAGATGGGTGGTGTAAATTGACTGGCGATTGATTGACGGAAGAAAACTCTTGTTTGTAGGATGGAAGGGTTTGGTAAAATAGTGAAAGGGGTGGAAACGATATTGTATATTTCTAATTTACAGAAAAATGACCAGAATATTGTCTATACTGAGAAATTGTCTATATGGGCGTGATGAATGTTTCATAATTCAGGTCAAATCTGCAGGATTTGCCATTTTGGAAATGGGCCACCTTTCGATGATTTTAGTTGCAACAGCAATATCTTTGAAAGCCGAAACTTTTCCATTATATTCAAACTAATAAGTAATACCAAAAAATAAACATTCGTCGTACAATTTAATAATTTGTAATTGCGCAAAATGTTACGATTTCCTGCAACGAATCGTAACGAAGGTCGAAGGAAGGTATTGCATTAACAGGGATCAACTTTAACGCGCGGAGACACGAGGGGACCGAAGAGGAGGTCTGCCAGGGCGGGAGCCAAAATCGCAATCCCCACAGGACGAATATTTCGTTTCCTGTGTCGCAGGGTGGCTGTACAGTATTTGATTTTACGCAGTACGCATCGGGTGGTTTCCACGAACGTTAATTATCACTGACCACCTACAGTCCCATTACATTCCAATCGACCCCTTAATCAACGCATGATTGGTGTACTAATTGATTGCTACTCCGTAATTATAACGGTGCACTGACAGACACCGGTATCGAAACCTCCGAGCATCGAGAAGCGGTTGCTTGGAATTGTGTACAATGGACCTGGTTATTGCGACGATTTACAGAATTTCTAGAAAACGTCCCTTCCATTATTTGTTACGTTAAACGGGTGAACAACGAACAATTACTTGTCACTGACAATGTTGTGTAAATGCTAACACGTTTCAAAACATTGATAGAAGATCTAAGCTGCTTTAGGAAAGTACTTGCTCTTTTCTATACACGATAAGAAAATTAAAAATATATATAAATGAAAGGGGAACGGTTAGATCGATGACGAACGACAAGGGATGAATCAAATTTCATCCTTCTTTTAAAAAAAAAAAAAAGATCTTCGAACCAGGTGCTGACGCGTAGTAACTGAAAAACAAACGAACAGTCGCGTTCGACGAAGGATCGATGAAACGTCGGCAAAATTTTATCACTGTCGGTAGCCCGTTACTGACAGCAGATATTGTAGGACGTGTTCTTTACCGACAAAGATCTCTGTCGATAAGAAAGTTATCGACGAAAATACAACACCCTCTTCGTTTTCACACAGGATTTATTCAACGCGTTACTTTCGTCCGTACATCTTTTTATATCGTAGTCTCCGTGCTTCGTATGAAAATCTCAAGCAAATGACAGAATAATACGGATCGCATTAATCGAATTCCAAGAGTGATAAACGAAGCAGTCGGCAAAATGCGTTATAAGGACATTAAAACGCATTAATCGCGAAGTTTCCGCGTCGCCGCATATTCATTATTACATCAAATGTCCGCGGCTCCAATTATACGAAATTATCCGTATAGAAATTAATCCTATTGACACGCGGGTAGCTGCGATCCCACTCGTTAAAACGGTTCTAATGAAACGCCTCCCGCACTCCCACCCTCCGCCCCCTACATCCACCATAATCGCGCTGTTTACAATTAGTAACATTAATTCGCCATGATTTCCAGTCCCGTGTACGTGAGAGAGGCTCGCGAATTTGTATAGAATTTCATTAAGCCAACGGTTAGCCACTCATCGAACCGTAGAACGTAACCGGCGGTCGGATTTGTACCAATTATTAGAAAATGTATATACAAGCGGCTTTGCGCGATCCACGCGTTCCGTTTGGCAAATATTTGACGGCTCTCCATTGGACACCTCCAACAGTCTGAATACCTTGCGTATCCGCGGAATATTTCTATCTCCGATAAATTGAATCATCCCACAACCTTTACGCAAAAGTTGAAACAGGAAAATATCCAACCGATCTTTACGTTCGTTTCGTCGTTTTCAATACCAAGAACAGCGTGAATTGCTCCGTTGAAACACAAAATTAACGATTCTACTTTTTATTATACGTGACAACCGCAAAACAGTGAAAAGGATGCGAGACCATTGACGTCATGGAGCTTCTCCACCCTGGTACCAGAAGCTAAATCCCATAAAAAAACCAACACGAAACGAACCACCTACCCTACCGTGCAGACTCACCACCACCTACCGTAACCAAACGACCCAGCTACCAAATCAACCGAAACTCAATCCCCTCCAAATCTCTCGACGACACCGTATCCTTGTTCGAATGGTTGTCCAGCGATCGACACGGAGGATGCGTTCGCCGCAGATCACGAGGGCGCGTGACACGGCCACGGCTTCGTGGCCAGAACCAGCAATTCGAAGTTTTTAATAGAGATTTGCACCGCCCGGCCAGGCCAAAGAGGTCGGTATAATCCAATAGGGCCCCATTGTCTGCCCGTTCTCCGGACATAACCAAACCCCCTCCCCCTCCCCCCACGGACACTGTCCGTCCCTCGTTGCACCCTCCTCGTCCTCGGTTCTCCGCGTCCGCACCTCCACCACCACCACCATCACCACCACCATAGACATAGAACACGAGCACAAAGACGTGTTCCCATGTATATGGATGCGACACTGCACCGGGAAGCAATGCATATTCAAAATCCAGCCGCGGGCGGCTTGCCAGGGCAACGGAGTCTCTTGTTTTGCTACAGGCATGGAGCACGAGTCCGCAAATTCGGTTACTTCATTTCGAGCCCTGACCACCCTCCCGCCGCCACCCCTTTTGGCCCACCGCCCGCTCCGGCGCCCACTCCACCTCCTTTCACCGTCACCTCCTCCGCCTCCGCTATAGCCACCACATCCTACTCCCCCCCACCTCCTCCTCCTCCTCCTCCTTCGCCCCGTAGTTCGCGTAGAACGCTACGCGTTTTAACCCCTCGGCGTATGTCCGGGGTTATGAATTTTAATAGCTTTACGCCGCGCCACGTGGGGGCGGTAGGGGGTGGCCGGAGGGTGCAAGCTCGTGGGCGCGAGCGAGTCGTACACGGCACGGGTAAGGGGGGCGGGGGTGCAGGAGGAACAGGAGGGCGGAGAGGGGAGAGGCGGGCGCTGCAAAAATGGCGGCGAGTTTTTCGCCCGTCAAATTGTCGATAGATTAGATTAGAGAAAAAAATGCGCGCGTGTTGCGCGCCTCTGTGTGTCCTCTCTGCGCGTCCCCCGATGACAGAGACGGAGGCACCGCGAAACGGGGCGGCGGAAGAAGGAGGACGCGAGCGAGTTACGCTGACGTCGCCGTCCATAGGCGGTTCTGACCTGTACGCGACACGTTTTTCCGACCGGTTCCGTGCTTTTCTCTATATTCTCTCTGCACTCTGATTTTTTTTTTTTTTGTTCGTCGCCCGCGCAAGGGGCAGAGGGCGATGTGGAAGCGGCGAGCGATTTACGTTTCGGCCCCGTCTCGCTGGTACCCGGCGCGACGCGGAAAATCGGAAAATCGCTCGCGCGGCTGGGAACCGTTTGATTGTTGCCATCGTCGACCATCTTGTTCTGCTTGCGAATGATTTTAGGTGTCGTGTCATTGGTTTTGAAGAATAACCGTGCATTTGTAAAATTGGGAATTTCTTTTCATTTTTTTTTTTATGTTTTTTTACAGGATTAACCCGTTAGAGAATTACGAGGAAATTATTACAGTGAGGTATGAAGATATGGTAAATGGTAACAGAGAAAGTGAAAATGTACATATGGTAAAAGATGAGAAAATTTTAGAGAAAAGCGGTGTAGTAGCTGTTTTATAGAGTGAAGAGATCGGATAAATAGATCTAGGGTAGGAAAGGTGTTGTTAATATTAATTATAAGAGATTGAGAGTATTAAAATATTCCGTGATAATGTCCGCATGTGTAGTGGGAGGACAATAACCGACTGTTTTGTAGGTAAGATTGCTTTTCTCACTGCTTATCCATTGAATACGTGATAGATTATACTCACCGACAATAATTAGTCCTCTGATGGTATCAGAATATATTATATTTTCTTATCTAGCTTATCTTATAATTAAAAAATTTAGAAAATTCAGAAATATAAGTTACAATAAAGTTTGAGAACTATGTTTAACAAAATTAATAAAAAAAAGTCGTTTATAATGAGTATCAGTCAAGCAGTTATCCTTTGAAGTAAATTTCAAATAAAACACCTAAAATACTAGGAAGTTACTGAAAATAAAATTGAAAAATAATTCAGAATGAAAAGGGTTAATTTTTAGAAACAGTTTCCGACAGCGTTCCTTTTAATTGCCAAAACAACTCCACCATCTAAACAAGTTTGTATTAACGTTTCGAAAAAATGACCTCAAGAATATCTGAAGTTTCCATTACACAAAATTAAACAATTCTAGGAGTAACTTCTGTGTCTCTGTCAATCTTAAAAGAACAATGAAATAATTGCAGAAGAAAAATAAATATAGGGATAAACCTTAACACCCTCCACTTTTTGCCAAACAAATTTCTTTCTGCCGTTACCAAAAAAAGATCGATCCTTAAGATCATGTTCCCGTTGATCACGCAGTTGACGTCAAAGGACGCGTGGAAGATCGGTTTACCCTCAATCCATGTCGGTATTATAACGACCGTGCGGTGATTGGTGATTTAAATCGTCGCGAAACGATTCGAAAATTTCGAGTGCCAACCCGGGGGAACGGTTTGACAATAGTAGCAGCGGCCTCATCAAGTAAAATCATCGTCACCAAAACTCGCAGATGGCTAAACGTAACGCGTTCAACCCTCCTTTCCCCTGTCCAGATGAGGGGGGGGGGACCGCCGCCCCCGCGCCATTTTCAGCCCCGCGTCACATCCTTCCCTCCTCCAATTCAGCCGCGTAATCTACTTTTCGTTTTGACCGTGAATGTCGTTAGCACGTTATGAAACTCATTAATCTCGCAAATACTGGCCCAACAATTTCGTGCCGCGTAAACGCACCATTGAATTGGTTCCCGGCCGCTCTCTAATGGCGAAAATTCCGCGGCCCCCCTCTTTCTTTCCCGTCCTCGATTTCTCGCCGCGTGTCGATACCCGAGCGAAACCATGTTTCCGTTTCACCGTGGCGAATTTCGGCGACAATCGAAGAAGATCGAATTAACCCGAAGATTCTTGGGTTTGCGATAATTGTGTTCGCGACGCGAGGTCACGTGGAAGGTGTAGTTAATTAATTTTTGGTTGAGGTCTGATGTGAAGTTTGTAGGTTGTTAGAATTTGCATGAGTATTGGAATTTGTTAGGAAACGAAATCTTAATTTTGGAAAAATCTTATGTATTAACTTAAGGTACAGCTTAATAATTAATTGTGACTATACAAATTATAATAAATGTCTGTCCCTCACAGTTCTAAGCAATAATATAAAATAATTAAAATATATTAAAATCACTCTAATTTCATACACTCACTCACTCTCTCACTCACTCACACAGAGAGAGAGAGAGAGAGAGAGAGTCTTTGCCCTAAACTTTAGCTATCTATAATGGCTAATCCTTCTCACCATTACCCATGTATTAAGCTGAAATAACAAACTCTGTGGGAAGTACCATTTCAAAACGGTTTTTTTTTCAAATGAACAAGCATTTCGTATGCATTTCTTAGTTGTTTAAAAAGAAATTTTACTGTTTTTATCGAATATACTCATCTTCGCTGAAAAATAATTAAGCAGGTAGAAAAATTTTACTCTGTTTTCGTCAAGTATACTCGTGTTCGCTAAAAAATAATTAGGCAGAAGAATTTTACTGTTTTCGTCGAGTATACACATCTTCATTGAAAAATAATGAAAGAAGCAGAAAAATGTTACTGTTTTCGTCGAGTATACTCGTGTTCGTTAAAAAATAATTAAATAGGCAGAAGAATTTTACTCGGTTTTCGTCGAGTATACTCGTCTTCGCTGAAAAATAATTAAGCACGTAGAAAAATTTTACTGTTTTCGTCGAGTATACACATTTTCATTGAAAAATAATGAAGCAGGCGGAAAAGTTTTTCGAAACAAACTGAAACGGTTAAAGGGTTAAGGAGAAATTGCCCGTGAGAAAGTGTCGTCCGATTCAGCGGCATCCCTGCCAGGATATCCCCTTCGAACGCTCAGAGTCGTCCTCGCTGCGTTCGGTCGCGCGCGCGCGCGCGCTCGCCGCCAGGTACCGGTAATGAACTCTTCAGGATCTCTCTTCAGGGATTTCTCGCGAGTACCTGCGGCCGGCAACCTCTTTTTTTTCCCTTGACACCTTGAATGGTGTTAGTTCTAACGCCTGCGAGATCAGCCAGGGCCGGGCCACTAAGACCGTTGTGCAGGCTCGGTTCCGCCGCCGCACGCACCCCGAGTTTCGCAAATTCGGTTCATTTGCCGCATTGTGCGCGGCTTAACGGTGAAACGAGACCCTCTCGAAATAGCGAGAGAGAGACGAGAGAGAGAGAGGCGTAGGCACGCCAGCGGCGACGGGAGAACGAGCGTGGAGGAGATCGAGCGAACGACGGTGAAGATAGACGCGCGGAGAGATCCGGCTGCAAAGAACGTTGAAGTTTACCGACGAGTGCCTCGAAGCCGGGGGTGGACCACAGTCAGCCGCCCACTTGACACGCACCTTCTTCGTCCTGATGCACTTGTGTCGGGCTCCGTGGAGTTTGACGGACTGGGTAGCCACTGCGTTGATGGAAAGCGCGATGCTCGTATGCGCTGGACATGAGCGAATAAATTGAATACAGTGAATAAAAGTTGAATAAAAGCTAAGCCGTTTGAATGGGAGATGTTGGAAGGTTGATTTGTAAGATGTAGCCAGAAATGACAGTGTTTATCTATTTCTTTTAACCCTTTGACTGCTAAATACTCGCGATCGAAGTGCTTTGCGTGGACGGTGCTCTATTAGCAATTGTGTTGCTCAGATGGGAGCGAGGAAAAACTGAGAAACGCATATACGTATCCATAACCCACGCAAACAGTTTTCGCCAGAGATGCATATACACGTCCACAGTAGACAAAGGGTTAAACTTTAAACAAAAGAATTTTAATTTTAACATGGTAATGGATCCACTGTATTATTACGTTTACTTAACCCTTTGAGGGCTAAGTACTGCAGGTCGAAATGTTCTGTGTGGACGGCGATCTATTAGCAATTGTGTTGCTCTAAATAGTAGATTGGAAAAATTGACAAATGCATATTATACGCGTCCACGCGAGTAACTTTCGTTAAAGGCGCATATACGCGTTCATAGGTCAATCCAGTAGTTTTTGTCAGACGCATATACGCGCTCATAGCAAAGAGTTAATGAAGTTCCTAAGAGATTTCGTAAAATTACAGTTCATTTCTGATAGGCAGAAATATTGATAAATATTGACGCTGAAATCATTACAAAAATGAAATAGAATTTCCTTTCTTTAAATTACTACGAATGAATGTCACGTCGTCATTAACCCTTAGACTGCTAAATACTTCCGGTCGAAGTGCTCCGCGTGGACGGCGCTCTATTAGCAATTGTGTTGCTTTAAATGGGAGCGAGGAAAAATTGATAAACATAGATATGAGTCTATAATCCACACAACTTTCGTCAGAGACCCATATACGCGTCCATAACAATCAAAGGGTTAAACTTTAAACAAACGAATTTTAATTTTAACCTGGTAATGGATCCACTGTATTATTACCTTTACTTAACCCTTCGAGTGTTAACCCTTTATAAGGCAGAAGGATTCGGAGTAATAAAATAACTTGCGCTTATATTTTTGGCATGTTTTTATTTATATAACAAAAATAAACTTAAAAGAAAAACACTAATTATTTCGGAAGTTTTGGAAAAATAGGTGGTAAAAATATTCCCACTGCCCGTCAACAGAGTCACATGCAAGCTGAATTTGAGATACACAAAGTTTTTGTTGGTGGTAAATATATCGCCTCTGCCTTAAAAAGGGTTAAATATTCCCGATCGAAGTACTCTGCGTGGACGGCGTTCTATTAGCAATTGTGTTGCTCTAAATGGGAGCGAGGAAAAATTGACAAACGCAGATATGAGTCTATAATCCACACAACTTTCGTCAGAGACCCATATACGCGTCTATAACAATCAAAGGGTTGAACTTTAAACAAAAGAATTTCAATTTTAACATGGTGATGGATCCACTGTATTATTACCTTACTCCACGTGAACGACTATGTAAAACTATGTGCTACATTGTCCTCTCACCTTAAACTTTTGTCCGTTACTGTACGTTAAACAAATAAACATCATCCACAGGGTGACACCGAAGTAGGTGGCCAAAGCTTCGACACTGCATCTCGCTTTTCCAAATACTTACACACAAACACGCATAATTCTCTACTTCGACAATTGAATGAACACAGATAGAATTGCACGGACACGAATATTATTCTCGTTATCGGAGTGCAACCAAATTTTCAGCGATTGTTTCGGAAATGATCACGCGGAACAACATGGCGACGCCGCGGAACGTTATTTTTTTCGCATGTTAATTCGCCGAAGAAGGGAACAGCCCCGCGATGGTTATCGATCGATTCGATTACGGACGATACGAAATTGGAAGCGAGTTATTCGCAGGTGACACGGTTATGGTTATGCCGCGATACTGAAGTTCGGTAATTCTGCCGGGTAATGCGATTAAACTGGCCGTGAGATTAGAACTTCGTAAATTGATCGCTTCGCATGACATATGACAGAGTAACCAGTTTACCATTACTTAGCCGTTCCCAAGCGTTTCAACCAGATTGTCCCGTAATCGTATCGAAATGTCACTCTTTTTCGGATGTTACAAAACATCATCAATGGTGCCATAAATAACCCTACTATTATAGGTAAAAGTTGATTATAATATTTCAATACAATCGATAAGATCTCCACTAATATTTCGACCTAAATGTCCGGTTTCGAGATTTACTAAAATTGATCCTATTAATCGAATTCTATCTGTAGCAAATAATCATATTGTTCTGATTGAACTGTTCACTCATGATACAATTGCCTTTAAACGTTCATTATTTAGTCTATTCAATAATTTGTAATTGTAATTCTTAACCTTTTTATGGCATTCACGTACTATAATATAATCCATTATTTATAATTTTATGTTCTGCAAGAGCCTTGGCTTGTTCATTGTTAAATAAATAAAAGAAACAGAAAAAAGACTAAAATGGACCCTGTTAATCGAATTCTATCTGTAGCAAATAATCATATTGTTCTGATTGAACTGTTCACTCATGATACAATTGCCTTTAAACGTTCATTATTTAGTCTATTCAATAATTTGTAATTGTAATTCTTAACCTTTTTATGGCATTCACGTACTATAATATAATCCATTATTTATAATTTTATGTTCTGCAAGAGCCTTGGCTTGTTCATTGTTAAATAAATAAAAGAAACAGAAAAAAGACTAAAATGGACCCTGTTAATCGAATTCTATCTGTAGCAAATTATCATACTGCTATGATCGATTTGTTCAACCATGACATAACTGCCGTTAAACGTTCATTATCGAGTTCAATAATTTGTAATTATAATTCTTAGCCTTTTTATGGCACTGTCGTACTATAATATAATCCATTATATATGATTTTATGTACTTCAAGAGCATTGGCCCGTTCATTGTTAAATAAATAAAATAAAAAGAAAAAAGGCTAAAATGGGCCCTGTTAATCGAATTCTATCTGTAGCAAATAATCATATTGTTCTGATTAAATTGTTCACTCATGATACAACTGCCTTTAAACTTTCATTATTTAGTCTGTTCAATAGTTTGTATTCGAGAGTCATAATAGGATATACGAAACTCAATCACCTACACCTCCTTCACAAAGAAGATTCTTTAACCTCCAAAGCATGTAAAGTGCCCTTGTGGATCACATTATCTTAGACTACAGAAAGTTCACCACAAATCGACTAGAACACAACTTAAAATCCGTTCTGAAAGGTAACCTGACGGATAACACAATTAAAGATACAATTTCAATTTAAATATTAAATCTGATGAAATATTTAAAACAAATTTAACTGTATAACAGGCTATAACCTATCTAGGTTGCTAATAACCTGTAAGAGGTTGATACAAGATTAACCCTTTGCACTCGAGTGGTGACTGTCAGTCACCAAATGATAGTTTCGCAAATTTTCAGAATTTAGTTTGTTTATTAGTCAGACTCAGAGGTTAAACAGTCATATATGAAAATTTAGTATATCACTTAACTAAACTAAATGCCATTTAATATAAGCGAAGCTTAATAAATATTTCGAATTTGAACATTTTTGAAGTTAGTATCATTAGACGACTAACAGTCACAGTTAAAATTCATGTTATGTATACTTTTGTATAAAATCCGCTACTGGCCAGTCAAATAAAGATCATTAATATTATTGTTATTATTCTAAATTTCGTCAAAAAGACGTAAAAGTAAGCATCATTGCATTGATTTCTTGTTCATATTCTACTCAACGTATAAAGCATTATATAAACAAAATATTGTTAATAATAACATAATGACGACTAACAGTCACCTCTCAAGTGCAAAGGGTTAAATAACTAAATAAAAAAAAAGAAATTTGTAATTCCAATTCTTAGCCTTCTTGTGGTATTGTACAATCGATTATTTATAATTTTATGTACTCCAAGAGTCTTGGCTCGTTCACTATTAAATAAATTAAATTAAATTAATAAAATGAAAAGAAAAAAGACGAAGGCGATCCTGTTCTCGATCGTTGCTCGACTTAAACCGATTGCAAAGCTCGAATCGTGTTTTTTAATACGTTCTTCTTTGCGGTAAACGCAAATTACCGGGTAACTCTATCTGATCGAGAATGCAAGCCATCGCTTATCGCGAACAGGAAGTGGTAATAACGATGATCAAACAATTTCGTACGCGTCGAAAAAAAAAGAAGAGAGTCGGGATATGTACAGTCGGTGGCAGGAGTGCTCGTAAACCTACCGGTGAAATTTCAAACGTTAAACAGAGAAATATGGATTTTCGATATTTCACGGACGTTAACTCGTTTATCGGCTAAAATTGGATTCTAAAACAAGCGGTGTTTCTTATATTTGTTTGACGAAAAATAAAAATCGGGTCGAAACCGCAAGAATTATGGAATCTATCGAACACTAATTACTAAGTACATTAAATCGAACAGAAACTATCGCTACAGCTACTGTTTATTATAAACGCAGATTTTGTTAACTTCATTATACCCTTGGTAATTACCTACATTACGTTTAAACTTTTCTAAGACTATATTTCTCACCTTATTTCCGTTTTATCGAAAAATAAACATAAGAAACACAGATCACCTTTTAACCTTTTGAGTGCTATGGACGCATATATGCGTCAGACAGAAGTTACTCGTAAGGGCTATGGACGCATATATGCGTTTGTCAATTTTTGTTTTCTTCGCCTCATGACTTTTTCAGTTGTCACATATTTCGACGTTAATCTTTTGAGAGTGATGGGTGCATATATGCGTCCAATGCACAATGGACGAATATATGCGTTTGTCAATTTTTGTCTTCTTCGACTTATAGCTTTTTCAGTGGTCACACGTTTCGGCGTTAACCTTTTGAGTGCTATAGGCGCATATATGCGTCAGACAGAAGTTACTCGCAGAGACTATAGACGCATATATGTGCTTGTTAATTTTTATTTTCTTCGACTCATAACTTTTTCAATGGTCACATATTTCGGTGATAACTTTTTAGTGTTGAGGAAAGTTACTCGTAGGGACCGTGGACGCATATATGCGTTTGTCAATTTTTGTTTTCTTCACCTTATGACATTTTCTGTGACGATTCATTTCGGCGTTAAGCTTTCAGTGTTGAGGAAAGCTACTCATAGAGACCATGGACGCATATATGCGTTTGTCAATTTTTGTTTTCTTCACTTTATGACATTTTCTGTGACAATTCATTTCAGCGTTAAGCTTTTAGTATTGAGGAAGGCTACTCATAGAGACCATGGACGCATATATGCGTTTACCAATTTTTTCGATCTCTCGCTTACTGCAACGCGATTGTCAGTGTATACGAACAATACTCTGTTTCCATCAGTAGCGTATCGTCCCTTCGAAGCACTTAGGCCAAGAGTATTCAGCGCTCAAAAGGTTAAGAATTTGTCTAATTTTATCTAACAACCTGTTTAGTTTCTGATAAATTCGAAACAATTCAGAATCCTCCTATATTCGTTCGAATACTCGAAATTTGGTGGACGTGCTCTCGAAAATTTTTGTGGTCGACTGTATATACTTCTTTTTTTTTTATTTAGATGAACCATCGTGCGGGAGTAATTACGATCCTTATCGCGGTGTGCGCGCGCGCGCGCGCTCAGGGGCCGGCGAAACGGAAAAACATCGCGTGTGATTTATAATGTATCGAATCGTAAAACGCATGATGAGCGATTCCTTCTTCGTTGTGTACGTGGTGCGTGAACGGACGAACATATTAATCATCCACGCGTTTCAACGAAAAGTTGATGGAATCATGGAATATTAATTGTGATGCAAACTCGATGACGCACGTGCAATCGAAAACACGGATACCCGCCTGTGTCCGCCGATTGTAATCTCGCATCGGTCCCAAAAATATTTGAATAAATCGATCATCGGTCGTCTGTATGCCAGCAATTAACGTCGCATCATTAACGCCATGGAATCCTTTTTTTCTTTTTTTTTTTAACCTCTTAGGCACGGCTGTTTCTCTGTACGGTAGAGTTCAACGCGAATTACTTGTAAATGATACAGCACTGCAATGTGTGACGGATAATACTGTAGGAGCCAGAAATTACCCATAGATTTATTAAGTTTTATTTATACTAATTAGGATTTAACCGTTAGCGTACCACGAGCCGCTTTCGCGCTCTTCCGATTTCCTGTCGAGAAAACCCAGTGCATTTGACCGATACAGACAATTGACAGCGCGCTTACAATTTGCCAAAATGCGCTCAAACTTTTAGACGCATGTACGTCGCATCGCCATCACCTGGTATAAGAATATATATATAATAGTATTTCATAAAATAATAAGTTACAAATTAAAAATATGAAAAATTTAAAGGACAAACAATATTTCGGCACATAATCAAAGGAGCGCCATCGCGCTCTTCGGCTTTTTTCAACACGTTATCGAAAGAGCGCGATCGCGCTCCTTGGCGTTTTTCGATCGTGCTTTTTGAAAACCCTTTGGTACGCAAACGGTTAAGATTATGAAGGTTTAGTGGCGAAATTATTTCGTGGAGCGGCACTGCCTGCGCGGAGGGCAGAAGATCGTGAGTGAGCGAAACGGAGTTGTAAAAACGATTTTGTCACGAGATGTTTTTTTTTTTTTTCGACACAAGACGCCCATCCTTTGTTCATTCCGTGCGCAATGTTCATGTAATTGTAACCTAACTCTCTTTTGTACTTTTTTAAAATATATAATCTTTTATTAATTGTTTCCTACAATACTGTTCTTTACACGAGTACATTAGATTGAAGCATTTGATGATTAAATTATAATTTTTCTTAAAGATATGATACACTATAGTGGCGCGTCGTACAGAAAGATTACATCTGCGAAAGCCACTATAGTGGCGCATAATGCCTAAGAGGGGAGGGAGAAGATTACATCGATGCATCGCAAATAATCGTTAGAATGTAATCGAAGGTTTTAGTAGTTTTGAGTTTTTCGAAACAAATTTATTATTTTGTGCGTTTGCTTTGTCTAACCAGAAATCCTCAGATAGTTTTAAGATTGAAGCAATCAGATTGGCTGCAAATCTTCAGTTATAAGCGCTGCAGTACTTCACAGTCTCCTTTTGTATTCTTATGACGTGGAACAATGTATTCTTTTGTATTTTTATAATGTGGAACAACGTATCCTCTTGTATAATTTTGTATGTAATTGTACTCCTTTTAATTTTATTATTACTTTTATTTTTCAATTATTTTTATTTTTACCGTATTACTTCTATATTATAAAGGATGTTTGTCCGTCAAATAAATAAATAAATAAATAAAATTATATTCTTGGCATATGAATTATAGTCGACAGACAATAAAAGTAAAAATTAATTTTAACTAGAACTATATTTTTATCTTACAAAGTTAGCTGTGATATTAGAATAAACTAGCAGTTCGAACCTGTTCTCTACGCTAATTATTTGCGACTAATCGCGTAATCTCATATGCTAATGTATTATACAATGATTGATCAGATGGCGTCGTAGATCATTAGACATTGCTGTCAAATCCTAATTTACCGAGAGAATTAGCTACAAGAATAATTGAATACCGTTCAATTTTCCATCGATCCGCGTCGATCGATCCCGATGAAGCGGCAAGGAACGACACCCGTTCGGGTTCTGATCTCCAGGATCAAAAATTACTACCTAAAAAATCCTCTAACGCCGGAGGAAAAAAGGAGAGAGGACCTTGCCGAGCAGTTATTAGTTTTGCCAGCCGGGGAGCTTAAGTTTTAAGCCGGAAATCAATGCACCCGGTCGGACGGCTTTGTAAGCTTCCTCGTATGACGGTTTTAACGAGTGCGAGTTACGTAAAAGTGACGCCGCGCCCTGGTCGACCAAAAAATCCTCAAACATCTTCCAACCCCCTCCCTCCACCCTCCTCCCTACAGCGTGCAACCCTTTTCTCCGTGAAACGATCCCGATCTGTACACACGGACGACGTTCAACTTGGTTTCCGTTCGATTTTCACTTTTCAATTAAAGGTCGCGTCCATTTAAACGATCGGTTGTTCGATGAGAGCAAAATTTTCAATTTCATTCGTTTAAATTTTCATCGACCACACTTATTTTTTCATTCTTTATTAAGAACGTAACCGAGCTTGAATAATTTTTAATGGACGATGCAATTTTGATTCGATTCGGAAGGTATTAAAAGAATTGAACTGACAAGTGTTTAAAAATGAAGGAAGGGTTAGAAAATTGTTCAGGTAGAAAAATTCTGTTTATCGTGGAAGAAACGGTTATGTCAGCTTTTCAATAAGAACTGCTTAAATCTGCTTAAATGTTTTTTGCAACACTGCTTTTTGTAACAACCACTTTTGTTTAATTTTTAACGAACGACACAAGTTTTCCTAATTTCACTGTAAAAATGGCCAATGAAATCTACTTAAAATGTACCACATGAAAATTTTAGAAGTTCTTTAGACTTTTCCAACTGTAAGGAAGATGTTCTTAAAAGTTTTTAATGAAAGCTACCCAAAAATTTCTCTCTTCCGACTTGCTTCTTTAATTCTTCCTGGTCTACCTAATTTCATTTAACTTCCACTGAACCATACAAACTTCTCAAAATTGAACCAAAGAACGATTAAACAAATCTAGCCGAAAGTACAGCAGCGGACAAAAGTTTAAGACTGCATGACAATGTAAAACATAATTTTATAGTTCGCAAGTATTGTTTATCTGTTCATTTTTATTTATTGATTAGCATAGAATACAAATTTTATTTACACTGTTATTTCTTATTAATTACTTTATTTATTTTTTCTAACCCCTTGGTCTTAAACTTTTGTCCGCTACTGTACACTTAACCATCGCTTCAAGAAGCTTTGGTATTGAAAATCAAAATGGAAAAGGATCCAACGAAAAGAGAAGCGTATATCGACGCGCGTCCGAGTTAATCAGCGTTAACCAAGGAAAGTCCTTAAATACTTCTCCAGCAGGCTTCATCTTCTTACCCCCCGGGAAGGTCTTGCTCGCTTTTCAATTAAGCTGCGCGGCGTGTTTAATTTTCGCGGAAAGATCCACCTAGCCGTCGCTGAATAGGATGCACCTTCGTGGTATCGATCATGCTGAAAGGGCAGCGGATACCGTTGCTGTCTCGTCCTCTGGTCGAGCCTACAGACTCATTCTTCGATTTACATGTTATACAGTAGCTGACAAAAGTACAAGACCAAAGGATCAAGGAAAATAAATTAACCCTTCGCACTCCGTTGTCCGCTCTCAAGGGACATTAGAATTTATTAGTGATTCCGGGGAATCAAATTATCCCAGTGCAACCTTTTCAGAAATGCATGTTTCTGTGAAGTTTTCTGCTAAAATGGCACAAGATATCAAATCAAAATATGGTACAGTTATCAAGATATATATAAAAAAAATAGTGATTTTGAGGATCCGAGAATACGTCCATCGAATACGACTGAGATGACGCCGAGTGAAAAGGGTTAATTAATTACTAAGAAATAACAGTATAAATAAAATTTGTGTTGTATACTAATCAAAACATAACATTCTGCCATAATGACAGTAACAATGTATAGACAAATAATATTTATGAACCATAGAATTATGTTTTACATTGTCCTGTCGTCTTACACTTTTGTCCGCTACTGTAAATTACTTAATTAATAAGAAATAACAGCATAAATAAAGTTTGCATTCTATGTTAATCAATAAATAGTGTTCTACCATAATCACGATAAAAATAAGTATACGGACAATATTTGCATAGAGTAAAACTATATTTTACATTCTCCTGTCGTCTTACACTTTTGTCCGTTACTGTAATTCAGCGTAATTTAATCAAACAGCCTAAGAAGCCTCGGGCCACGTCGGACACTGCCTCCGGAGCAGAGTGACAGATATATTAGCTGCGACTCAATAGAGACGTCCGCGTTACACATTATTCGACCGGCAGATCTCAACGACAAACACAACGTCAATTTTTCCCATGCAGCCTCCCTCCACACGCGGCAGGGGTTCTCAGAACCGGCCACGGGGCTGGTTCTCACTCTGGTGGCCCCCTTCGAGCCTTCCCCCCTCTCACTCTCATGGCTGTCTCTCGATGTCAACCCTGTGTGTTTGCGAGAATCTTCCCTCTGGACAAACGTGACGCACCGGAGAAATCATTGATTCCGTCGGGGATGTTTATCGAATTTCGCCCGTGACTGTTCCGTCCTGCGGAAGACTGTGTTCGTTACTATCTGCTAAAAGTATTACTCAGCTTCCGTTCACACGTTGCTGACCGACCGCTTCTTCCGGTTCGAGAAACGGTGATAACCAGCACCGTAACACCTAGCGTTTAGGTTTAAATTATTTAACCCTTTGCACTCGGCGTCATCTCGAACGTATTGGATGGACGTATTCTCGGTTCCTCAAAATCACTATTTTTTTTATATATCTTGGTAACTGTACCATATTTTGATTTGATATCTTGTGCCATTTTAGTAGAAAACTTCACAGAAACATGCATTTCTGAAAAGGTTGCGCTGGGATAAGTTGATTCTCCGGAATCACTAATAAATTCTAATGTCCCCTGAGAGGGGACAACGGAGTGTAAAGGGTTTAATGAAAAGAACGGTACCAAGCTAATGCATTATATATGAATGTAATGTGTGTGTCTATCTAGGAAGCTAAGCTCTATCTTTACGTACACCTAAGTCTGTTTTTACACGGTAGATTGGTTCCAGAAGAAGCCGTGTAAAAAGAAAAAACGACATTGATCTTATACAAAAATGGGTGATTTGTTCCTAATCTCTAAAACCTATTAAAATTAGTGAAAAACAAGAATTTTTAAGCTAAAGGGAAATTCACTTAAATCTTTAAGCTAGTGTTCGCAAACTATCGATACTATCGATGGTTTCAGACTTTTTTCTTTCATAAATACTTTTTTGTGATATGAACATACTTCGCAAAAATTAAATTTGACAAAAAAAATTTAAGTACATAAAATTTTAAATCGTGCTAAATGGAATAAAATCGTGTAAAAAAATTAAAAATATTCAATTTTCAAACCGTGTTATATCAAAACCGTGTACAAAAAGACCGTGTAAAAACAGACTTAGGTGTACT
>JAOPTO010000567.1:0-92519 GCA_033822845.1 Tetrapedia diversipes | reverse complement strand
AGGTGACTGCTGTGTTAACACTTAGTCGACCGAATTGCGAGATCTCCCATTTTTTCCTTGACAAAGCGTTGCCATTGATTCTATTTGATTTTGTTATTAGTTTGTCTTGAACTAGGATTGTTCGCAGTTCATCAAATGTATTTTCTGCTTTTCTAGGTGACTCCTGTGTTAACACTTAGCCGATCGAATGGAGAGATCTACCATTTTTTTTTTCGACAAAGCATTGCCATTGATTCTATTTGATTTTGTTATTAGTTAGTCTTGTACTAGTATTGTTCACAGTTCATCAAATGCATTTTCTGCTTTTCAAAAGAACAATTTTTAATAAATTCAACATTGGTCAAGACTAACTAATAACAAAAGGAAATAGAATCAACGGCAGAGCTTTGTCGAGGTAAAAATGGGAGATCTCTCAATTCGGTTGGCCAAGTGTTAATATTACACGACGTAGTTAATCTGTTTTATAAGAATTTAATTAGTTTCTGACGTGTAGTATTTTGGTGAACTGTCTCGGGAATGATTTGAGATTGAATAGATTATAACATATGGTTAACAGTTGCTTACACATCAAAATTTGTAGACGATTCATAGTGACGTATATTGACACCATATACTGCAATTTTGTCTATTTTATAGGAGCTTATTTTATTCCATTCTCGAGTAAAGAACTGGTATCCGACGCTTTGATGGATCGACGTGAGATTTGTATAATTGATTACAATAGGATATGCGATTACAAAGTTTCGACCAAAAAAATTTACAGCTTCAACTATGTATCAATGTTATACGGTGTCATTCGTCTGTCTCATAATATTTCTACTTATACAGTATAATTCTTCGACCAAAAATATTTACAGCTTCAACTATGTATCAATGTTATACAGTGTAATTCGTCTATTTCATAATATTTCTACTTATACAGTATAATTCTTCGACCAAAAATATTTACAGCTTCAACTACGTATCAATGTTATACGGTGCAATTCGTCTGTCTCATAATATTTCTACTTATACAGTATAATTCTTCGACCAAAAAAATTTACAGCTTCAACTATGTATCAATGTTATACGGTGTCATTCGTCTGTCTCATAATATTTCTACTTATACAGTATAATTCTTCGACCAAAAATATTTACAGCTTCAACTATGTATCAATGTTATACAGTGTAATTCGTCTATTTCATAATATTTCTACTTATACAGTATAATTCTTCGACCAAAAATATTTACAGCTTCAACTACGTATCAATGTTATACGGTGCAATTCGTCTGTCTCATAATATTTCTACTTATACAGTATAATTCTTGTTATATAGTGTAATTCGTCTGTTTCATACTATTTTTATTTTACAGTATAATTCTTTGATCAAAAGAATTTACAGCTTCAACTATGTATCAATGTTATACAGTGTAATTCGTCCGTTTCACAGTATCTCTATTTTACAGTATAATTCTTAGACGAACAAAATTTACAGCTTCAACTATGCATCAATGTTATACAGTGTACTTCGTTTATTTCATAGTATTTTTATTTTACGGTATATAATTCTTTATTTTATTCGTTCATTCCGAAGCAGAGAGAAACCGTCTATAATATTTCCTTGAACCGACAGGGTAAGTTTCGAGATGAAACGAAGCATAACGTTTTCCAACCACGGAAGATCGTCGCAAGCGATTCATTTATCATGCACAACGTAATTTATCTATTTTCCAGTAACCGGTTTCATCCGTCTGTTGATTGCGTGTAATGCAATTTATCCGGTTCGGAGGAATTTACCCAAGCAGGCATCGATTATGCACGATATCGAGTGGCCGATGAATATTAATGCTAACAAATGTAAATGGGGAACCTCGGTTAGACGCGATTAAATTTATCCCGGGATCGCGATCGATCCTCCAAGAAGAATCTGAAAACAGTATCGACGGTTTCCTATCCCCCTGGGATTGAAGGGGGAGAGGGAAGAAATATTTATTAACACTAGGTTTACGAGACCCGTCAATTTGACGAGTTTCAGACTTCACGAGTAAAATTTGCAAAATTAATTACTATTTTTTTCAGCAATTTTTCAACGATTCTGTTGAGAACAATTAATGCGAATGGTTGGTATGAATGTGGTGTACGAAAGTATGTTGGTAAGAATGAATTTGTTCTGAATGATTGCTGTACGGTATGATTGTCAATTCGTTATTGAGATCTGAGAGAGAGAGAGAGAGAGAGAGAGAGAGAGAAAGTAAAAAAGAAGAATCGAAAATAAAATTAAAATTGTACAAAATCAAGATAAAAGATAAGAACAAAACGTTATTGTAATTATTAATTAAATCTATGTTATTATTATTATTAAATATTAAAATTTAAAAGGCTTTCATTTCTCCATTAAAACTAAAATTGTTGTCCCTGATCACGTTAAAATCCAACAGATTCAAATATACCCAAATTCTGCAATTTAAAATTCTTTTTAATGTATACCTATTCAATAATATATGA
Source organism: Tetrapedia diversipes (assembly GCA_033822845.1). Classification (NCBI taxonomy): domain Eukaryota; kingdom Metazoa; phylum Arthropoda; class Insecta; order Hymenoptera; family Apidae; genus Tetrapedia; species Tetrapedia diversipes. The sequence goes on along the minus strand of JAOPTO010000567.1, from coordinate 90,033 downwards.
ATACTAGAAAATAGATGCATAAGAAACGTCTGTAAATCCAGTGTTAACGAGGCGGTTCACGCCGGCGCGGAGCGGAGCGGCGCGCGATCAATCTTGTTATTATTAGCGACAGTTAGCCCAGCTGATAGTTGGCGGATCGCTCGCTCGTTGATCCGTCAAATTGGCAGGAAATGGAGCGGGGTCTAACGCGAAGTCGCGCTAATTAAATAAAAGGAGGAACGAGATCAAGGAGGAGGCCCGTGCATAACGCGTCGCACGTGTCGGCGCGTGCAAGCACATCTCCCTCGTTCCACCCTTTAGAATGTCCCTGTCTCCTGCGTTTCCTGCGATGCGCTGCTATTAGCCCGTGAATGCCAGATATATATGTGTATATATGTATATATATGTGTATATATATATTAGTTTTGTAGCCGTGGACAGATTCGGGAATCAATTAAATAACAATAGCCGCTCGTTAATCCCGCGACGGGACCGCAGACACGGTCGTCTGCCCGGAACGATCCCGCGATCATTAATTACTCCTACTTTCGTCGGTGGTTCGCGCTTCCGGCGTTCTCCGTTTCATCGTGGTCGCTGGTCGCGGTCGAGCATTTTGTATATTCTGCGCGAAGTAGCGCTGACATCGATACGAGGGGGTTTAATGAAATTTGAAGCGGGGGAGGGTCGCTGAATTTTAATCGGTTTTCTATCTACTTTTTGTACACAAACAGAAGATCGTTGCATACTTGGGAGGTTTAATGTCATTTTTTGGTAAAAAATATGTAACACAGAAAAAAGTATAGGAAAATAAATAATTGGTGTTAGGAAAATGAATAATAGGCGTTACTTAGGTACATACTTCAATGCCATTTTTTGGTAAAATTATGTAACACAGAAAAGACTATGGGAAACTGAATAATTGGCATTAGGAAACTAAATAATTGGTATTACTCAGGTATATACTTCAATGCCATTTTTTGATAAAAAGATGTAACACAAGAAAGACTATGGGAAACTGAATAATTGGTGTTAGGAAACTGAATAATAGGTGTTACTTACAATTAGATACATACTTCAATGCCATTTTTTGATAAAATTATGTAACACAAGAAAGACTATAGGAAACTGAGTAATTGATGTTAGGAAACTGAATAATAGGACTTACTTAGGTACATACTTCAATGCCATTTTTTGGTAAAATTATGTAACACAGGAAAGACTATAGGAAACTGAATAATAGGACTTACTTAGGTATATACTTCAATGCCATTTTTTGGTAAAAATATGTAACACAGAAATGACTATAGGAAACTAAATAATCGGTGTTAGCTCATACTTGTCGACTAGTTTCTGTTGGGAATATTAGTGTAGGATATTAATAGGATGTTAATCAGGATGTTAATCGGGAACCAACTGAAATTTTGCCGAGATAAATGAAATTCAATGAAAACAATAACGGAGGGATGAAACAATGAAACTCCTAATATTCGATGAACGAAGCTTTCGCGAAACAAAGATACTCGAAGAAAGGTACGTTTCGCGAGACATCGCTTCCTGTTTGAATTTCTAGCGAACTTCATTCCAGAACACGAAATCTCTCCGCGGAAGCGTAAATATTTATAAGAGGTCTCGCGAATCCGCTAATCTTCCAGAATCGTTCAATGATACCACTAATCTCGTTATCGACGCCATTTATAGTCCATCGATCGGTTCAGCCTGGTCGGGACGCGGAAGCGTCACCAAAACCGGAACACACAGAACGGAAACCGAACCAGAGATCGGGATCGGAACACGTGCACACACACGTTCGTACGTGTACGTGTGCCGGTAAAGCAAGTAAGTAGCCCAGTGTTCTCGTGAAAGAACGGCGGAAAAAGGGGGTAATAATTGACGACAGACAGCTGATTCGAGCTAAAATTAAATTCCCTCTCTCGACGACACGTTAGGCGGATAATCAGGATTCGAGGATCGCGAGGTAGACGGCAGCCTCCATTGTTTCATTCGATTTACACCCGTGCTCCATACCCATAATACAGAACCTGCAATTTACAGGAGAATGAAAAGTTAAGCCCGCGCAGAAGGCTCAGGGGTGGCGTGCAGACAATGGGGCCTGGCTTTAAAATCTCTATGGCAAACAAATGGGAAAGCCCGGCTCAAAACGTAATTGAGATATTGAGATCTGATTAAGATGAAATCAATAACACGGACCGGTTGCCGCATTCTGCCTCGTCCTACATTCTGTCTGCTCGCGGAGGGTCTATCTCGAAACGATCTCCGATCGCGACCGGGGTGGCAGGTGGAGAACGGGTGCGGAGGGGGAGGGTGGTGGCGTAGGAGGAGGGTGTTGGGAAGGGGTTGGGCGATGGTCGGAAGGCAGCTCTCTCCCGGAATACTTTCGATTTCTCTCGGACGAATTCGACGAGTTCAAAGCGCCCGCGCTCGAGCACAAAAGGGTTTAAGGGTAGGTCGACGGAGTGTATTAAGTAAGGTTTTCAGCTCGACGTCGAATCTTACGTAAAAATCGACTGCCACGAACGGAAATCGATGCAACCGGTACACTGGAAATATTACCGGGAAAATTAACGAAGTGGGAGCGAACGGGAATTGCATTACTCGATATCGCAAGAGTAAATATTCCTTGGCGTTTAACCGGGTATAACCAAGATCCCCGATAAGATTCGTGGGCTGCATTAAATAAAACCGTCGTCGTCGCTCGCTTATCCGTAACATCACGCGTGACGGAATTGTTCGTATCGCGGGGAATCGTCCGCTCGATACGCTCCTCGTTGAAACGGAACGCACGCGAAACCGCGCGAGGACACGAAGCGGGCACGTTTGTGTCTTCTTTCGAGGTCGAGGAGCGAGGACAGGACCCGGGCAGCGTCTCCTTGTTCGATCTCATTTTCAATCGCGATTATAAAGCTGCTAAAGTCGCACGAAATATTTATGTTTGTGGCTGTTGAGGACAATTAGTGTGAATGGTTGGTATGAATGTGGTGTATGAAAGTATAAATAGAACAACTATTAGATTGTTCGGAAAGTAATTTAGTTTTTTTTTATGATATGTCGAGCTTTGAGATTAAACCTAGACGTTTCAAATGATCATGAACGGTCGAATTCGATAAATTTAATCGCTTAGCGATTTTACGAGTTGTTATTCGCCGATTTGCATCAATTAATGCCTACATTGTGTCTTCATCAGCCTCAACTGGCCTTCCAGAACATACATGATACATCTTCGACATCAAAATTTGCCGAATCGAAATTTTGTGAACCAGTTTTGGGACTGGGGTTCTGTTAATACATCTTCTCCATACACAACGAATCATTTTTTCCTTGCTTGAACAGCATTTTTACATTTTCAATAGTAAAAAAGTAAAAAATGGGGAACATCTTGCTTTTTACTTTTCATATTTAATAGGGCACCAATCAAAAACTACTGGGTAGAATCAATCGAAACTTTTCACAAGCAAGCCTTGCTATATATGCTGTCAAAATATAAAATGACTATGCGGCTTAAGTGTGAAGTTGACTATGAAAAAATACAATTCAGCCCTGTGTCAGAAAAAAACGAAATTACTTTCCGAACAACCCAATATATTATTATTATTATTAAACATTAAAATCTAAAAGGTTTTCATTTACTTGTTTCTCCTTAAAAACTAAAAATACTGTCCCTGACCACATAGAAATCCAACAGTAGCGAAGGACATGTTGCTGTAAACGAAGCACGGAAATGGTTTGTTTCATTCAAGGAAAATAATCTATCTCTAAATCATCAACAGCAACATGAAAATGCGGAATTTGTTTCAAAATTAGTTTAAATCAAAAGCAGTGAAATTCTTCAGACGTGGAATTCTTCAGACGTGGAATTCAAAAAGTGTAAATTCATTGATAAGAGACTGTAAATAATGGCGTATGGTATATAGTAAATTTGTTGTAATTGATAACTCCCAGGTTATTAAATAAAAAGTTAATAACTCTCAGGGTAATGAATAATAAAATATATTTTTTAGTCCTTTAAGTATATACACTTTATAATAAGAATATTTAATTCAGGCATTTTTTTATTTCTAGCTTGAAATATTTAGGGTGCATCTTATAATCAATGTAATACAATATTACTAAATATGATTGGAAGAATAAAGATTCTACGTTTGTAAGAAATCGCTAGAAGATACGAAATTCGCATGTATCTTCTTTCGAGGTCGAGGAGCGAGGACAAGACGGGGCAGCGTATCCTTGTTCGATCTCATTTTCAATCGTGATTGTAAAGCTACAGAAGTCGCATGAAATATTTATATTTGTAGTGAAGGAATATTTATATTTGTTGCTGTGAACGAAGCACGGAAATGGTTTGCTCCATTCAAAGAAAGTAATCTTTCTCTAAATCATCTGCAGCAACATGAAAACGCGGGATTTGCTTCAAAAGCAGTCAAATTCTTCAGACATAAAATTCAAAAAGTGTAAAGTCGTTGATAAGAGACTGTAAATAATGGCGGATGGTATATAATAAATTTGTTGTAATTGATAACTCTCAGGTTAATAAATAAAAGGTTAATAACTCTCAGGGTAATGAATAATAAAATATATTTTTTAGTCCTTTAAGTATATACACTTTATAATAAAAAACTGTTTAACCCCTTAACCTACAATGACGGGCATAGCCCGCGTACGATGATTGGGCCAAACGTAAATATTACGGGCATAGCCCGCGTGCGATGATCGGACCAAATATAAATATTAACGGCGGCGCCCTCCTAAAGTTATAAATATTTGTGGGATATTTGACAAGTAATTACAACCTGATGTAATAATTGTGGTAAATGCAAGTACTACAAAAAGTTTATTTATACAAAAATCAGTAATACAAAATTAATAATCTGCAATGGTGTGATACAAGTCATGAAAATGACTCGAAGGCTGCGCGAGCTTGTTTACGTTTTCTGCCCAAAATTCTCGAACGTAAATCGTAGATTAAGGGGTTAATTCAGGCATTTTTTTATTTCTAGCTTGAAATATTTAGGGCGCATCTTATAATCAATGTAATACAATATTACTAAACATGATTGGAAAAATAAAGATTCTATGTTTGTAAGAAACCGCACGAGGATACGAAACTCGTGTGTATCCTCTTTCGAGGACAGGACCTGGGCAGCTCCTTGTTCGATCTCCTTCGGGATATTTAGCGCCGCGCGGAGCTGTTGTAAGCTTACACCACTCGAGAAGGGGTCCCTTTTCCGGATCTCCTTTCGGGCCGACTGAAATTACAATAAAAGATACTTCTCTGTGGCCAAACACAGCAGCGAGCACAGATTATTATACAGCCGTGGTCGGTGCGAGGCGTAAGTACGCGCCGTTCCCCGGCCGCGTATCCGTCATATATACCGGGTGTCCACATCTGCCCCGGCGCCGCGGGAGGTCGGTCATAGGACCCCATCGAGGAGAAAGGGGCCCCCGGAGAAATCTCCTTCCACGCTTCCGTGCGGACGAGCCCGTTGTGCTTTCCAGTCCAGACGATCGGCAGGGCCTTTGTGCCGCCAATAGGAGCCGCGAGCACCTCGTGGATCCACCAATCGCCGACGAGCTGCTCTCGCCACCGTGCACCCCCTGTCTCCGTGTAATCGTGTAACCGACCCCCTTTGTCGCGGCTTTTCACACCGAGAGGCGCGCACATACCCGGGCGGACGCTTCTTTTTTTTATCCAGCACCGCTAATTATCCACCGAAATCCCCTTAAACGGCCATTAAACCCGCCCCTTAAACGGTCGTAAAAGCACTTTAGGGCTAAACGGATACAGAACGCGGGGAATTCTTGCCCGGCGACGGTCCCTCCTCGCCTTTTCCTTCGCCAAGCTGCCTAGGAGTTTGATAATGACGCCCGGCTTCTTAACGGGGATCCTTCCCCGGTTACGAAACCGTGATATTTCGTCTTGGGATCGATGTCTTCGGGAACGATCTCGTCGTGTTTCCTCGACCGGTTGCCTTCGAGTTTTTAATTGCCAGCTAAGCTTCGTCGAGGAGGACACGATGACCAATAACTTGGCTGCGGCAGAGGGAAACCGTTGTGTTTAGCGGCAGATTCTTTCTTACTGACGGTTTCTCTCGAAAAATCGTCCCTAGACGTTGATTAGGTAACGTAGTGAATAGTTTGTTTATATCGTCATGCGTGTTCAAAGTTAAGTATTGAGAAGAAGACGTGTTCGATGCAGAGTTTATCATAACGGATTAGAGTGACATTCTTCACGCTTAATACTGTAACTACCGACAATTAAACTTATTTACTTATTTGCATGAAAGAGATCAAAATGAAAATTACATGAAACAGTACCGAATACATAGAAAACAAATCTTTATTTGTAACTTCTGCGGAAAATCGTAGTAAATTCTGGAAGCTTTACCACAGTGAATTTATAAGGTTGCTATGAATAATCACAAATTTAAAAACAAATAATCAAAAAATAATCAAAATTTACAAACTAAGCTTGTAAAAACTGATTAATAGGCTTCCGGTCGGTAAAGTGTTAAACTCAATGCAAACGATCTGTCTTTATTTCTTTAAATTGCAGAAACAAGAAGTGATCGCTTTTTCAAACGTTTTTCCTAAATAGTCGCTGGGATTGTTAATTAAACAGCAACGATTTACAAAATTTACAAACTAAGCATGTAAAGGCCGATTAATAGGCTTCCGGTCGGTAAAGTGTTTAAACTCAATGCAAACGATCTGTCTTTATTTCTTTAAATTGCAGAAACAAGAAGTGATCACTTTTTCAAACGTTTTTCCTAAATAGTCGCTGGGATTGTTAATTAAACAGCAACGATTCACAAAATTTACAAACTAAGCATGTAAAAGCCGATTAATAGACTTCCGGTCGGTAAAGTGTTAAGCTCAATACAGACGATCTGTTTTTGCTGCTTTAAATTGCAGAAACAAGAAGTGGTCGCTTTTTCAAACGTTTTTCCTAAATAGTCGCTGGGATTGTTAATTAAACAGCAACGATTCATAAAATTTACAAACTAAGCATGTAAAAGCCGATTAATAGACTTCCGGTCGGTAAAGTGTTAAGCTCGATGCAGACGATCTGTTTTTGCTGCTTTAAATTGTAGAAACAAGAAGAGGTTGCTTTTTCAAACGCTTTTCCTAAACAGTCGCTGGTATTGTTAATTAAACAGCAACGATTAAATAACAGAATCAAACAACAGTTTTTGCATTTCACGCGAACGCGATTTTCATATCGCGTCCAATGATGGCGTTCGTTAAACCGAGCGACCCGGAAGCGCAAGGAGACGCAAACAAGCCGGGGTAACCGGCGGCTCTTTTTGCGCCGGCGGAACCCAATTTTTCCGTAATCATAGTTACCAGGGCATTGAAACGAACGAGGGAATTGCGGCACGATCTAAGGCCGCCCGATAAAAAGTATGTACAACCGCGCGACACAGATAATCAGCTTAATGTAATGCAATATTACAGGCAAGCCGAGAGGGTGGGAGAACGGATGGTTTATCAAAGTGTACCTGCAGCCTTTCGTGTCTCACGCTTTATTAGATTGCGCGCCGCTGGCTGAAAATTAATAGTGCGATTAATTTATGACTGCAAAATACGCCGAAGTCCTGCTTTTCCCGGCGGCCTCGCCAAAACGATAAACAAAGCACTGTGTGAAACTCGATGGTTTGACTCGTGGAATATTAGATTATTCGATAAGTTTGTCCGGTTTTTCATTGCAGGTTACATTTCTTTCGATAAGAATTACTGCTTGTCGATACTATAATGTGTACGATTCGATAGCTTTTGCTTAGTTGCGACAGAATTGTTTTGAAAGGTTTTGTTTCGCATTCATATCGATAAAGCTTTAGGTAGAAAGTTGTTCTAAGGTAAAATTGATAGATTATTCGATGAGTTTGTTCGGTTTTCATTGCAGGTTACATTTCTTTCGATAAGAATTACTGCTTGTCGATACTATAATGTGTACGATTCGATAACTTTTGCTTAGTTGCGACAGAATTGTTTTGAAAGGTATCGTTTCTTGTTGATATCGATAGAGTTTTAGGTAGAAAGTTGTTCTAAGGTAAAATTTTAAGTAAATAAAAGTATGCATCACCGATATGTGTCGTTGTTCAAGTTCAATCGCGATTGTAAAGCTACAGAAGCCGCATGAAATATTTATGTTTGTAGTGAAGGACATGTTATTGTAAACGAAGCACGGAAATGGTTTGCTCCATTCAAGGAAAGTAATCTTTTTCTAAATTATCAGCAGCAACGTGGAAACGCGGAATTTACGTCAAAATTAGGTTCAATCAAAAGCAGTCGAATTCTTCAGACGCGAAATTCAAAATGGATAAAATCGTTGACAAGAGGCCGTAAAGAATGGCGGATGTTACCAATATTTTTGCAAGAATAGAAATTCTACGTTTGTAAGAAACCTCACAAAATTCTTTCAAATTCTATTATTTTCTCCATACTTTTGATTATAACTACATTCCTTCGATCAAAAAAGAAATTGATGGCAATCCAGTTAGTATTAAGATAAAATAATTATGTCAGTGATGTAACAGTAAGCATGAAAGAAATCTGAATAAAAAGTTATTTAAAAAATTTCTATTTCCGTTTCTCTCCTGACTTGGTACCCTTCCCCACGATTACTTTTTAACTCTTTGAGTGTTATGGACGCATATATGCGTTTGACGGAATTGAGCGTAGGGACTATGGACGCATATATGCGTTTGCAAATTTTTGTCTTCTTCACCTTATGACATTTTTCGTAACCACACATTTCGGCGTTAACCTTCTAGTACTGACGAAAATGACTCGTAGGAACCGTGGACGCATACATGCGTTTGTCAATTTTTTCGACCTTTTGCTTACTGCAACACGATTGTCAGTGTACGAGTAATATGTTGGATATCACTTATTGAACTAAGACAACCAGTCCCATCTCCTGTAAATAGTTATACTTCCGAACCGCAACTCATCCTTTTGAATCATCCGTCCTAAATCCTGAACACTTACTCATCTATCCGAGCCATTCATCCCATATCTATTCGTCAACTCCTGGAACCTCTCTCTATCCCTGTTGTACTTTTCCTACCTCACCACCCTAAATTTTAAGCCATATATAAGGACGATAGGAAACATAGCGAGAGGTTTTTTGTTACCAGCGACGACACAGTAGTCTTCGACTTATACTTCGTGACGTGCTAGATATTGTAAATTAAAGTTTGGCAAAATTGAACCATTTTGAAGACCACCAAACCTCGAAATCTAACAAACGATACTCTGTCTCCAACGATAGCGCGTCTTTCGAAGCACTTGGGCCAAGAGTATTCAAGAGCTCAAAGGGTTAAACATCTTCACTTGGTCCACTTTCGTATTCACCGGTTCGATTATAGACGGTAGTAAAGTGGTTGTCCGAAAGTGCTTGCGCCATGATACCCGTTTGGTACACTTTGTTCGCCGATCTCTGAATTTCGTCGCGTTTAGACACCTTTTCGCCTTCACGTGTATGGGAGACGTCGGAGGACCCCCGATGCGCGACGTGTACGTGCATGGCTTGATGCACCTTTTATCCCGCGAAAACCGCCTCATTCGAGAAAATTGATCGAGTGTGAAAGACCTCGTTCCACGATCCATTAGAATGCCGTGAGCTTTGATCTTTTCAACGAGCTGGAGCATCCGATCGGTCGGACCCCTCCCTCCCCTTCAGCCGCACTCTTTCTCCTTCTCCGTTTCTTTCTCTTCTTTTCTTTTTTTTTTTTGTTGGTCGTCACGAAAAAGCGTCTTTGATGGAATCAACCTCGAACCTTTTTAAACTGGATCAGGGTACAACCTTTTAGCGCGCCTTGATTTACCGTAATAACCTCTCGCGCTTCTAATCGAGCGAGATTAATGGACCACGATTTTATGGAGAGTTTATACGAACTGATTTCTTGATATTTTTGTGCGCATTACTTTGTTGAGGTTAATTTAACAGTTTGTTTACTCTGCATGCGTTAAAAAATGATACTATAGTCAGAGTTATCTTTCAACTGGTGACAAGACGTTAAAATGTCTACGCTTCAAAAATAATGCAAATGTATGAACGCCCCGTTGCATTGAAAACTGTGTTACGTTTAGAGAACATTAAAGTATAATGAAATTGGATAATAAAAAAAATTAATGACACCGAAATACTAATACAAGGGAAACATTGCTTCTGCTTTAAAATAATGCTACATCTTCTATTCATAGCATAATACGTTTTTAACCAACCAGACGCAAAAAAAAACGGACAATCTAATAATATAAATAGCACATATACATTCTTGACTATATGCAAAAAATTTTAATAGCACCATGTTATACTGTTTATAAAAGTTACACAGTCTCATTTAATTATCACGTTTTGGGTTAGACGAGTGTCCTAATAAAGGTGTTTAACTTAGAAGAGAGGTGTATGATACATAACAGATACTTTTTGTTATCATTATTACTATTATAATCATCATTAAATTTGCACTAATTTTACCGTGATCCCATAGAATATTAGAAGCCGTGGCTGTTTCCTTTTGATCGCTCCAAGGGCCAAGCTTTATCCTCTCGAGGCCCGAAAACAAGGATGAATGGCAGAAAGTTCCAGACTGCACGGAGAAAGAGAGAACGAAAACATCCATGGACCGGGCAGGTATCTCAATTTCCAGGGGTGCAGGCGTACACAGGGTGCTCACGATATCTGGCGTAAGCCTATCGGCGTAAAAGCCATTATTGTCGGGGTCACCCTTGGTGGGGTTGAAAAGGCGAAAGAGATCGGTGTCGGGGGTTGCAGGTCGTCGCCTTGCTGTGCCCAGATGCCTTCTAATGGCCTTAATGAAGTGTGTACGCACCCCGTGTATGGATTTAGGAACGCAACTCCACTAATTTTTAAGCATAATCGTACACTCAGCTTCACAACGTGTGAACGGGAGCGGTTCTCAAACGTCCGCCTCGTCGGATCCCGTTTCTGCGTCTTCGCGCGGAATTCCTTACGCCGCGGGTGTCCACCACCGTTCTATTGAGGTTTCGGGAATACCTATGCCCAGAAGCTTCTCTGTAATTGGCTGCATGCTTTTTTCTTTCTTCGTCATTCGCCGCACGCCCGTTCGCTCCCTTATTCCGCACGATCTGTGGCCCATCTGTCGAAAAGTCTAGAATTTTTATTTACAATAGATAATAGGATATTTCTAAACATTCAGAACTAGCATGCTTTTATTAACCCTTTCAGTGCTAAATACTACGGGTCGAAGTAAACGGCACTCTATTAGCAATTGCGTTGCTCTAAATGGGAACGAGGAAAAATTGACAAATGCATATATGCGTCCATAATCCACGCGAGTAACTTTCGCCAGAGGCGCATATACACGTCCGTAACAGGCAAAGGGTTAAACTTTAAACAAAAGAATTTTAATTTTAACCTGGTAATGGATCAACTGTATTATTACCTTTACTTAACCCTTTGAGTGTTAAATATTCGCGGTCGAAATGCTCTGTGTGGATGACACTCTATTAGCAATCGGGTTACTCTAAATGGGAACGAGGAAAAATTGACAAACGCATATACGCGTCCATAATCCACGCGAGTAACTTTCGCCAGAGGCGCATATACACGTCCGTAACAGGCAAAGGGTTAAACTTTAAACAAACGAATTTTAATTTTAACCTGGTAATGGATCCACTATATTATTACCTTTACTTAACCCTTTGAGTGTTAAATACTCGCGGTCGAAATGCTCTGTGTGGACGGTGATCTGTTAGCAATTGGGTTGCTCTAAATGGAAACGAGGAAAAATTGACAAACGCATATACGCGTCCATAATTCACACAAGTAACTTTCGCTAAAGGCGCATATACGCGTTCATAGATCGCTCCAGTAGTTTTTGTCAGACGCATATACGTGCTCATAGCAAAGAGTTAATAAAATTTCTAAGAGATATCGTAAAATTAAAGATCATTTCTGATAGGCAGAAATATTGATAAATATTGACGCTGAAATGATTACAAAAATAAAATAGACTTTCCTTTTTTTAAATTACTGCGAATGAATGTTATGTCGTCATTAACCCTTTGATTGCTAAATATTCCTGGTCGAAGTGCTTTGCGTAGACGGCGATCTATTAACGATTGTGTTGCTCCAAATGGGAGCGAGGAAAAATTGACAAACGCATATACGTGTCCATAATCCACGTGAGTAACTTTCGCCAGAGACGTATATACACGTCCATAGTAGGCAAAGGGTTAAACTTTAAACAAAAGGTTTTTTATTTTAATCAGGTAATAGATCTACCGTATTGTTACCTTTACTTAACCCTTTGGGTGTTAAATACTCCCGATCGAAGTACTCTGCGTGGACGGCGTTCTATAAGCAATTGTGTTGCTTTAGATGAGAGATCGGAAAAATTGACAAACGCATATATGCGTTCATAATCCACGTAAGTAATTTTCAAGAAAATGAAGGAATCAAATTTGTATAGATACACTTAGGTTCGAAAGTATTATTTATTGTCTATAACAATATTATTTGCAATGACATTTGCAAAATACCAATGAACAATAGCAGTATCAATAGTAGATGACACTAACAATGAAATTTTAGTAATTGTTTTAAATAGAGATTGAAATAAACGCGCATAAATTTACTCGAAGCGCTCCATCAAGAAAATGGCGGCCGTGAGCGGCGACTTATACAGTGGAACCGTGGTATCTTTGAAAATGGAATACGATTCGGTAAGATTTTCCACCGGATAAAGCGGTAAACAATAGCCACGCAATCGTATCACAGTGGTTTCACATTGCTCGCATCGTTTTCGTATACTATCCCGGCGCCATTATATTATAGCTCTGTTCTCGAGTGGCACTGCGCTCTCTAACAGCTTGCAAATGTAGATCTTACAATTTAAGCGTCACGAGGGCCCACAAACGAGCGGAAAAATCGTTGCACCTTTCGAGGAAGAACAAGCGGCAATGCATTTTTCGTGGTAATTAAGTTGTTGAAAGAAACGCGAGGAAACAGTTTACCATACTTACCATGCATTGCGCACTAATACGAAGAACAGAGAAAATGAAATAATTTTCATCCTTCTGACTGCATAAGATAACACGGTAGAAGAAAATATACATTTTTCAAGTGTTTAAAAAAATAGACACCAAGAACTTATTTTCTACTCTAGACATTTACAAATAGAAATAACGTCGACGCTAAATCTTTCGAAATTTTATTAAGATAGATCAGAGTTAAGTAAACAATTAAATAAGCAACCCGTTATATCTACATCCAAAAATTTGAAAAATTTCTCCCTATCGACTAGCCCCAATTCCTCTATTGACATTAAAAGTAGATAAATTCCATAAGAATGTCGTTTCCTTGTGGAGAAAAAAGAAACCAATTTCAACTGCTGGAGATACAGAAACGGATACCTCGTTTCTAGTTGCTTCGCGAAGAATCCTCGAATACAAAAGAACGGGGGAAAGGAAACATGGAAGAGATAGGAATGGATATTTCCAAAGCACGAGATGCTCGAGGACCGGTGGTCGTTAGATTCCCCGTATTCAGGCCGGGGTATCGAACATAAGCAGTTTCCGGGTAACGCGTCGGACAATACCGGAACAGGGCAGAGAATACGGCCGGGATGATACTACGCGCGTGAAACGAGGCGGTCCTAGTTTGCGCGCCGCGCGCAACGAAGTTTACCCGTCGCGTTGCGTCGCGTCGTTAACGTTCACGCGGGGCAATCTCGCCGAGGACAGGACAGTGCAATCAGCGGAGATCAGTTACCTACTTAGCGTCTGGTCGTGGTTGGGATGGGTGGGAGGAAGAAAAGGAAAGGCGTCGAGAATAGGTAGTAATCCCGACGATGATGGAGGTTTATCACGGCAGATGGACTAATTGATGTCATTCAGGGTATCATTAATGCCGGTGTTCTTGGACGTGGTATCAGCGTAGCTAGTGATTTTCACAAGCGGAGAAATCTTTTCAGACCGCGCGCCACTTCTCGCGACTTTCCGCTTCTCAAGAACGGAGAGGAGGAAAGAAAGGAGGGAATAAAGAGAGGAAGAGGGACGGAAAACGGAAGACGAGTGAAACTTGAGTAAGAGGGAGAGAGACGTGAACAGTGAGGAGGAAGGGCGAACAACAGAATGTGTGTGTGTGTGTGTGTGTATGTGCCAGCGCAGGAAAATGTGTCCGGGAGGAAAAGAGAGGGAGAGAGACGTGTTCGTGGTTGTCGAAGGCGGGAAAAGAGGGTGAGGGAGCAAGAGGGGATGGAAGTATGAAGTGAGCATATTACTATTGAGAATAAGTACCTGGCTTCGAGATGGTGGCTGTGCTCGGGGGGGAGAAGGCGGAAGGGGGCTGAAGTAACGGCACACGGGGGTGGTGGTACGTCGGGGGTACAAATGGGGTGGTACAATGGGCACTAATGGATCTCAAGCCGCCGCGAGAGGCGCTGCTTTTAATCTAATTGTCCTTCGTAGCCGTCGCGATCGCGATCAGTGGTATTCAACTCTGATCCCTCGTCCACCCTCCTTAAAACACACGATTACCGCGGTGAAGAGGAGGAGGGAAGAAAGGGGCGGCCGGAGGACGAAGGCGGGATGGACACGCAGCTCTTCCGCCGGCTGTTGTTGGCCCGCGCGAATTTTTTTTCCCTGCCGCGCGCAACGGGCCTTCAAAAAGCGCGGCGCTAACTTGTAATACGGCAATTAAATTCCAGCGAATAATAAACGTTTATTAAATTCCTGTAATACACCGTTCTATTAAAAGTTCATCACATTCGGAATATTTCAAGTCCAGACGGAGACCGAGCGATTCGTAATTTTTTTTTTTTTTTTCAACGCCGCCTATCGTGTCGTGGGCTGCGTGCACAAAATGAAGTATTTTTTGGCGGAATTTCGTTTCCCGTTTCGTTCGTTTTGTCCATCCTGGTGATTCGAATGCGACTACCGGGGAAATTATTTTTCAAATTGAAATTTATGGTCGATTCTGAACGACGGAACGGCTGTTTCGACGAAGAAACCGGAGATGCGGTCGCGAAGGGAAAAGAATTTGCATGTTGTGTAGTCGCTTAACCCCTGGCGACTATCGATACGTAAGTGCATCGCGTATGGACACGGGGGTATAGGTGTGAATACCGACGAATCGACACGGTGAATGAAAGCAGGGCGAAAGTGGACCCGGAGCGTTTCTTTCTCGTTCTAGTGGTTCCATTTAGCGAAACTTTACAGCATTATACGACACGGCTGTTCAGCTAAAACGCAAGGGAGGGAGGAATTTCGAAAGCATGTTAAAGCATGCTCTTTCTAATGTTGCGAATATAAAATGTCTGCGGAATATCTCGAGAGCAGTGCACGTTTCTTTTTTCTAACCTCCACGTCTTATGCTTTTGCTTCCAAAATTCATCGTGAAATGTATCCATTTTACTTGCAGCTACGATTACAACCACAGTTTGATAAATCGGTACCGTTCTTTCAATGCCTTATTTAGAAACACAATTCTTCTTTCTTCCCCATATCTAAGAAAAGAGTTTATTTTATATCGACCTAGGAAAAATCGTTCCATGGATTTATTTTAAGATATCCATCGCAAATTCAAGCAATTTTATATTAATTAACGCTGAATGTAGGCAAATTATTATAATCGAAACTCCGATGATGAATATTCATTTAGTTTTTTCATTTACTCACTCTTACTGTATAATATTTAAATCAATAGTTATTGAGAAAATCTACACGAATAATTATTGAGTTTGCAAATTATTGAATTTAAAAACAGAAATAACAACAAATCATAAAAAACAGTAGTCATAAAAATTATTTTCACAAAAAACAATTGAAGACGCTCTAGAGTTAACCATTGAAACTAATTCGTTGAATATAATTCCCCAAGGTTTCCTTAGCGTGCCAAAAGCTGAAGGTCAGCAATTTGGCGTGAATAATTTAATTAAACTCATAAACGAACAAAATTCATGCCTCGTACTGATCAATAAATTCAGCACTACCCTATTAACAACAAAAATTTAGGCAACATTTACAGATCACCGAATCATATTTCATATTGCGTTCTCGCCTTGCATTCATATCCACCGTAATTAAACGAACCGAGTGTACACGAAACTCCCACGGTCCCAAAATAAAGGATAACGAAACGACCATATAGAGAATAGGTGAGAAGAAACGGGACCGCAACATCGCAACGCACAAAAGCACGACCAGGAAACAAACCGCAACGTTTCCCGCAAAACTCGCGTCGCTATCTCACTGATCTTATCGGGACGCAACGATGACGATCGCGACCCGACGCAGGTGGCGCAATAATTACTTCCCCTTTGCCCCTTTCGCTCCCGCCCCCCCTTCGTCGGCATCGCCACGGACCCGTTCAATAACGATAACGATAATTGTCGAGCCGCGTCGGTATCGTGGCTCCTCGCCTCGTCCTTACCGGAGATAAATTTCTGATAAGCCGGATAAATTGGTTCGATTGTAATTGCTGTTGTGCGTGTTGGCCGGGATGAGCAAAGGTGTGGTGTGTACACTCCTGTCCATAATTCATGGGACCCCTCGATAAACGTATACTGTGAAGAAAAGTTTGTACTGCAGCCGCAAAATAATGCTACCTTTTGCTGATCGCTTATTTCGTGGAGATCATCGAGTTACGTTGCTGCTTCAGGATTTTGTCGAACGTTCATCGTAATCAATATCTTTTTTACAAAATTTGCAAGTTTGTCCGGTGATTTATGGAGGGTAGTGTATACCTGGTTGGGGCACGTGGGAAGAACGTGGGGGAAGGGGTGGCGCGATTAAACGCCACCAACGTTCATGTTTACAACCGAAAGAGCCCGTGGGAATGGAATCGCCCCCGTTTATATAGACGAGGGCGGGGAACCCCGGAGTCAGCTGTCCCCGATCCAGAATTCAGGAAATCGTCGTAATGGTGAACGAGAAATCTTTTCGTGATTAATGACACGGAAGCGATTTTGTCGCGTGTTAACCGCCTTAATCGTGTTCTCACAGACGGAGGATCGAGGGTGATCGAGGGCGAAGCTACGTTCATTAGCTGTTATTCTGGGGCTCGTGTTCCTCGTGCGCGTTAAGTCGCTGGAAAAAATTGAATTGCTATTTGTCGGTTTCGTACCCATAATCAGCTGTATCGGTTCGGGGGGCGAGGGGTAAGTGGATCGAAGGGGATAACGACGAGGGTGTTGGGGAAATGATGAAAACTAGCGAGTCATAGTAGTGTCATATATTTCTCTCGATGTTATTATTAATTAGCTACATATTTACACGAATGAAACTATACGTGTATATATATAATTATATGCACGTTTTGCGTATAGTACATGTATGTTACAAAAGTTCATTCGCTGGGTAGTTCGTGACGATCGTTCACTTTGTCGTTCCTAAGAAACAACCCGGATCCCTTTAAGAATGTTCGTGTCCAGCTGAGAATCATTACGCTTTCGGTCCATATAACAGGTTGTACCTCGAGAAAGTATCTAGAACAGCTTCGTTGCTTCGACGAGAACGATCAAGTTGTCGCTAAAAGTACGAAAACCACACAGCTGTCCCCGACGTTATTTGTCAATCATCCACGTTACACTCGAGTGAATCAATATAACACAAACGAAAACAATGATTGCTCACCAACATAAAATGACAAAGAACCATAAATTCCGAACCGAGAGCAAAATACTCTAAAATTTGACAAAACCGCCAGCGGTTTCGGTAGATAAAACTCTCCCCGGCGTCGACTCGAAAACCGAACGTCCGCACTGAACAACCCCACAGACTAGCTCGTTACGTTACGCTTCGTCCCAGCGCGTAAAAATCTTGGAGTTCCACCCTCGAAACCTCCCCCCTCCCGCACTGTCACAATCTCCGCTGAATTCAGCCCCCCATTGTTCCGCCCCAAACCCAAGGCATCCGTCTAGTCTCTCAATCTCGAACCCCGTTCGCCAGCGTCTCCTCGAAACCATCCCCTCTATCATTCGCCACCCCACCCGGAACCCCCTCACTCCCGCGCCTATCCCCCTATTTACATCAGTCCGTCATCAATCCAAAACCTGCCCACAGTTAATTATCCACCTTGCGCAGCACCTCCTCCGCCTTCACTCTGAGCACCTCCGCGCTCTGCCTCCTGATCTCGTCGTCCGACGAGGCCGAGTCCTCCTCCTTGTCGTGCTTCGAGCTCAGGTTCTGCGGCAGACTCTGCACCCCTAGGTTCAACGGGTGGCCGGGTATGTGGCCGCCAAGCGTGTGCCCGTTCACCGTGTTGTGGTTCAGGGTCGTGGCGGGGTTCAGCCCGACCGGAAGCACCGTGCTCAGCGAGGCCAGGTTCTGCGGGAGGGGCAGGCCGATGTACTGCGAGAGGATCGCGTGCAGCGGGGGCAGCTTCGGCGCGCTGGCTGGCCACGGCGGTGGGAACACAGGAGGGATGAACCAGGGGAACGCACCAGCGGGTCCACCCGATGGATCCGCACCTGGCACACCGCCGGCGGTTTGCAGCAAGCGGGCGTGAAGGGACAGCTCGTTGACACCTGCAATCACACCGTTTCCGGAGGCATTTTTTTTAGTTCGTCGCCGAAGTTCCTTCCGACCGCCAACGGGAGGGGGTCGCACGGCTTGGTCGGGGGGAATTAGCATCTCGCGGTCCGACTGCGTCTTTGTTCGATCGTTTGTCCAGGATCAATTGGCCGTTCAATGTTCAACTATGGAGGAGTGGCCGATTGTGATCGTGGCGTGTTTGTTCTATCTGATGTTTCTCTGTTCTCGTTTTTCGGGCTCGTTTCGACGTATTCGGTTGGCTCGAAAGGGGTTAGGGTATTTCGCTGCGGTTGAAACCTGCGAGTGCAGGTTCGTAGCTTTTGTTGTGAACTTGCTGGTTTTTTGAGATGGATTGTCGAAGTTTCTAGGTACAGGCAGACTAAGAAAATGCGACAGGATAGTTTGAAGAGGTAGGATGGTGTTCGAAATGGTTCCTCGATTCAAAGAAGAGTATTATGGAACGGTGATAGTTATTGTTAACAGTGATAGGTTATTGGGTGGTATAGTTCACAAAATTCAACAAGTATCGACTAGCTATCGCTTCGGATACACGAGTAATGCGTTATGCCAGAACAAATTATAGCAAAAACACAACAGCATATTTGACGTAATATTTGCATCGCTAATACATAACGTTAGGTGGGTTAAAACTGGTCCCACCTTTTGCTTAGCTTTTTATTCACCGTGGGATATATTTTAACCCACCTTGAAAAGTTGAAGTTACAGTTTAAGTCAAACAGTTTAATATTTTAATAATTAAAATGAATGCTCTTAAATGAAATTTTGTGCAACTTGGGTTCTTATTTTCATTAAAATCGTGTGTCTCAAAGAGTTAAACGAAATAGGGGAGCACAAAACTTGAGAGCACAAAAGAGGGGGTTAACCAGGAACAAGTGGCCTTGAACAGTCAATTGATTCTGAACGATCAAACTGCAGTACTTCGTATTGAGCTCACGTCGAATCTTTTTTAGTTAGAAGCGCGAAAGAGAACAGCTATCGTTAAAAGGCGATTGAAAAAGAAATTGGTTTATGGTCTTCCGGCGACAGAAATCTACCCGTTTGTTCCCGAGATCGTTAGCAGCACGTGAACGAGTTCCACGGGGCACCTATTGGTCCCTTCGTGAAAAATTAAACGGTCAAGCTTCCGTCGCGCATCGTTCGCGTGTGATGGCCGCGATGGCCGACACTGAAATTAGATGTAATTGGCGCCGATTGCATCTACCCTCCCTAACTTTCCTCCCGGCTCGCCTTCTCGCATATTAACAAACTGGCCGCGCGATTTGCTCGTGTCGGAATCGAACCGTGCCGGAAATCGGAGAAAAACGTTATGCCCAAATTCTGGCCTGTACTCACCACTTTGTTCTACGTGCATGAAACTGGTGTCTCTGCCTAACACCTTCTCCTTCTTGCGCCATTTCGCGCGGCGGTTTTGGAACCACACCTGAGAACCGAAAAAACAACAAATTTTACTTCCTGTTAACTTAATTTTTTGAGTTTTAAAGATCTTTGATTGCATTAAAGATAACAATGGTTCCAATGGTTTGGAACCACTTTCTGGTTAGAATTTACATCACATCTCACGCTAATTGCCTGATTGATTTGATATATTAACCCTAACATAAAAGTTATTGTTCGAAATTAACATTAATGTATTCATATTGATATTAAGTAACACTAGTGCGGATTCTTTACTTTCTTAAATTTTTGCATTTCTTAAAATTCTTAATGATCCCAAACTTTGACAAATAGTAAATATACATTAAAAAATCAGTTTGTTTCTCATTAAAAATGATAAACAAAGTAAAGGCGGTGAATTTGTCCTTAACCAATGACATCAATGTCTGCTTTCATTAATAGCTGCTGTAGCGAATAAAAGTTTAAGATGACAGAATAATGTAAAACATAGTTTTATAGTAAGCAAATATTGTTCATATATTTATTTTTATCGTCATTATGGTAGAACACCATTTATTGGTCAGCATAGAATACAAATTTTATTTATTGTGCTATTAATTTGTTTTTTTTTGTTACGCTTTGGTGTTAAACTTTTGTCCGCTCCTGTACGTCGCATAGGGTAAATTCGGCATATTTTTAGAATCAATATTTATTTCATTGTCCCTATCTATTAACTGATTTTATTATGCTCTACTGCTTTCGATACTTGTAATAATCATTATCTCATGAATTAAACGAATTCTGTTATTTTTTTCTTAATTCTTAAGTCATGTTAACACTTAGCCAACCGAATGGGGAGATCTCCCACTTTTTCTTTGACAAAGCCATTGATTCTATTTACTTTTATTATTAGTTGGTCTTAAGCTGATGTTGAATTTATTAAAAATTGTAACTTTGAAAATTTATGAACTGAATTTTATTTCAATACTAACTAATAACAAAAGCAAATAGAGTCAATTGCAGCGCTCTGTTGAGGACAAAATGGAACAACTCTCCATTCGGTAGGCTAAGTGTCCAATGTCACGTCATAACTTAAGGGTTAAACCGTTGACACTTCAGCCAATCTAACTTTCGTTTCGAAACCTTTAAGTTTCACGTTTGAGTTCCGGATCACGAGAACAGTTGCGCGAAATCATCGAATTATTTTCTTGTAAGAAAATGCGCTCGCGACGCATGAGAACCCCAGCCGGCCGTATCAGAACCAGCCAACAAAAGCTTGCTCTCGAGGTTGATTAAGCTAATTGTTAACAATTATCCTGATTTCCTCCGTACCCCTGAGTGGCGGCAACCCCTGCCCTCGTCCCTCGCCGCCCCTTCGAAAGCCCCCGGCACGACGTTACTACCGCTGGCCCCGTTGCCATATAAATGCTTTCGCTTTCCGCCTGAGCTGCTCTGATTTTTCGTGGCCACCGGCAGACCCCGCGAAACAGACAGAGAACGAGGGAGATTGCATTTTACATCCTGCCTCCATTGTGCAGAAAATCCAGTGCCTTTCAGCCGGCGACGCTCGACGCCCGACATCGATCCGATACAGGCGTGGATCTCGTTCGATGGTACTTGTCCCCGAGCGTTGTCACTCGAACGTTCCTCGAGATTTCTTTCGGGGAACGATCGGTCAAGAATTGCCACGAATCGCTCGACGCGTCCAAGACAATTAGGAATATCCTCTCGATTCCATTCGAGGAACAACAATTTCGTTTTAACCGTTTGCGCTCGAGAGGCGACAATACTTTCGTAAACTTTCAGACTTTAACACTATTCCTACTACGACCGGTCAAATGACAGTTTTTAGAATTTCGATTAGAATTTCATGTGTACAACACAATTGAATCGCCTTTAAACTTTAGACTTTACCTCAAATACACGTGTAATACATTTTTCAATATTCACTTCTTTTTTCGTTGTTTATTTTTTGAGAAAAATTTGCAGTCTGTCTTACGTGGGAATGTTGCGGTATGAATAGGTATACGTGAAGTGTCGGTAGGAATAGTGTTAAGTGGTTTGTTTATTGAAGGTTAAATAGTTGTGCGTGTAAATTTTAGTATACGACTTAACTAAACTGAATGAATTTTAATACAAGGGAATCTTAATAAATATTTTGCACCCGAAAATCTGTGAAGTTAATATTATTAGACGACTAACTGTCACCTCTCGAGTGCAAAGGGTTAATTCCTAGCGAAGAAATTTGATTATGCGTTCGATTGGAAAGCGGCGCAACACAGTAATTGAATCAAGGACACTGAATTACAGTGAGTTGTGAAATTTCATTGTATCTCTTATTCCATCGAAATATACATAAATTCATCTTATAATTATCTATACTATTATTATTGTTTCATCTACGAGTTATCAGTACCACTACTTACATTTAATTAATCTTTATGAGACAGCGTGCGATTCAGACGAATTTATTATTCATAACTTCGTTGTACGTTCTAAAAAGGGCCCCGCATCCGTTTAATAAATAAATAAATAAATTGATTTCAAAATTCGTAAAAGTTACAATTACATCTCACGAAATATGTGATTCGATCACACTGATCAATTTCACTAGTCACCGTGATTGTTCAAACGAAATAAGCTTCCTCTATCGAGATACACGAAATTGACGTCACATTGCCATCGGCGTTAATAAAAAGTGGCGTTACAGATGAAAGGTTAAACGAAACTGGTAGTCGAAGGAAGAAGAAAGAATAGGTGAATGTGATTAACGAGGGTGCCGTTTAAAATTGGTCGAAAGACGTCTCCGAGGAGAAATTAGGAATATCGTTGTGCGAAGGCTGCGCGAATCGAGGGAAGTTTTGAAAGCTACTGGGAACGTTCAGCCGAAGGAAGGAGGAGCACGGAGGGGGAGGAGAGAGAGAGAGAGAGAGAGGAGAACGTCGAGTCGCGAGGCCGGGGCAGGAAATTCAATTGCCTAATTGCTGTTAATTATTTAATCGCTCCTGAATACCCCGCTAACGCCTAAGTGCTCGCAAACCTTGCAGCGCGTCGTTTAAGCGACCCAACGCGAACCCGAAAGTTTGAATCCCATCCCCCTAGCCCGCACAATCTCGGTGTAACGTTTCCACCGCCGCCTCCACCGCGAATTTCCTGTCGACGCTCCCTTACTTGTTGAAAGTACCGCGCCAACAACATTTTTCCCGCAACCTATGAAATTCTATCTATTTCTACGATTGCATAAGTATGCCAATCTCAGAGCTCGCAGCACGGTTTTCTCAGTAGCCACGTTCGAATACCGGACAAAGGTTTGGAATCACCATTTGGAATCAAATGTTAAATGTTAAAACATACCTTTACGTGTTTTGCAATCTGTCAGTTGAACGCGGGTCACGTAAAAGTATTTAGTAGACTTGTGTGGGTATCATACAAATACGAAAAAAAAAATACTATTCAAAAAATGTAGTTTTTTTTTAAGTCGTTATAGAACATATATTTAAGCGTAAAATAAAGAATGTTTCGTTGAGAAAAACGAAGTAGTATTCGATTTATTGCGATTTTACCGAACGACCAAATCCTTGCGAAATTCATGAAAAAAAGGTCGCTACACACGTAAGTCCGTGACGAAATATAACCGCATGCAATGTGTTAAAATACATTTGCATTCAGAAGGAAAGGGGTTTAGAATGGTGGCATTTCGAAGAGATCTTCCGTGAAAAGTCTACCACGTTAAAGGAAACTGCTGTTAAAATTAACAATGTTAATTTGAAACGAACAGTGAATTGTCACGGAAAATTTGATATGGCTGGAATCACTGACAGTGATTGTAAACTTTTGGCTGGTAGTGTATGTTAGCGTTGGCTACTCGCTAACTTAATGTTACAGCAAATACAAAATATTGGAATATTGTAGGTATTTCTTATTTCATAGTCATGAGTCTGAGAAACTGAAATTATAGCTAAAATCACAATAAAGTTGAACTTTATTACAAACACAGTAGCGAACAAAAGTTTAAAACGAGAGGACAATGTAGAACATAGTTTTATGGCCTGAAATAATTGTCTGTACATTCATTTTTATTGCTATTGTGGTAAAACACTAGTTATTGATTAGGACAGAATGCGAATTTTGTTTATCATCCTATTCCTTATAAATTAGTCAGTTCAATTTCGTCTTAAACTTTTGTCTGCTATTGTATATTGTGTTTTTTTTCTTATATTTAGTGTGTAACCTGCGGTATGTGTATAATTTATGATTATAAGGCAATCGATTAATCATACAAGATCTTGTAAAGCGTTCAACCATTTAATATCCTAAAAAAAGTGTCCCTTTTCCCATTTCAAAAAACAATTTCCAAATTTCTTTTCGAGATCGCTATCAACTACCTTGTCACGTTCTCCTTAACTTCGTCCACGTTCTAAGATTGTCTCCATCCAATCATTCAGATCAACATTCGTATCGTTCAAAACAGCCGGACACTCTCCCAAAGCAAAACCTCGTACGTTGCAACAAAAAAAAGCAGAAAAATATAAAAGAATAAACAAACAGATCATCTCTCGGGTCCCTCCAAAAACGAAACATCTTTTGTTCCGGCCGCTAGAAAACAAAACGAGACGAGACAAAAAGAAGAGCGAACGCCCCTCGAATTAAAACGCAAACGCCAGAGCGAAAAAGCGAAAGCGAGAGGAGCAAGAGACGCGCGCGTCCGTTACGCGGGGAATAGGAAGCGGGCAGAAACGATTCGCGATTCCATTACCATCGGGGCCGATCGGCGATCGAACACGATACATCGGCCGGCCATTAATACCGAAAAATGGGTAATTTCGCATCTGGAATTGAGGGCGGCGAGGGAGGAGGAGTGGCGGAGGATTTCCTAGATTGAAATAAAGTGGCCGTGGCACCACTGCGCCGCGGCGGATCATTTAGCGGTTTTGTCGAGCGACGGCCAATTGCCGGCATTGTCGCTTGGCTGTACCACAATGGGCCAATCGGAATGCTCTCTGTCTCTTTTCAACTGCACGCCACCCTTCGACGACGGCTCCATCCACGACCCTTCTCTCTATACTCTACACACATATACATGCATACATACGTACTTACACAGACATACACGCATACGCCTACATCGATATAGATATACATAGACACACACATATATAAATATACATACGTACATATATACACAGGCACACACGCATACGCCTACATCGATATAGATATACATAGACACACACACATATAAATATACATACGTACATATATACACAGGCACACACGCATACGCCTACATCGATATAGATATACATACATACATACATACATACATACATACATACGTACGTACATAGACACACGCATACACCTACATCGATATAGATATACATACATACATGCATACATACATACATACATACATACACGCATTCGACAACCTATATATATATATATATACAAATGGTGGTCTTTCTGGCTCTCTTCCTCCCTCTTTCGCGATCAACCCCTTCTTCCGTTTCGCTCCGATTCGCTGTTTTGCCCGCTGTTCGTTTCCTTATCGCACCCCGGTGCACACACGGACGCGAGGGTGTCAGGATGGTTACGCTAATCGAGTAACCGATTTCCATCCATGGAAAAGTCATAATTTATGGGACCGCCGCCGATACCCCGGGACCCACCCTCCCTTTTCATCGTCATCGCAGAAGTCGTCGCCCGTCCTGCGTCGATTCCACGTCACGTAACCGGTGCTCGTTTCGTGCACGATTAAGTGATAATACGGGCGAATTGGGAGACCGATATTTATCGGGGTCGTGATCGAATTAGCGTCGGTCAGAAAGGTTTCGGTGGAAACTTTTCTTTTTGGTAGCTTGAAAGATGGTAGTTCTGAGTATTTTATTTATTTGCATGGCATCATTTTTTCTAGCATTACAGACTTTCGCCACGGATTCACAAAATTGTTAAAAAGACACTTTCCTTTGTTTAATTTAAATTTAATTTTTCTGTTTAATCGGAACGTAATTGCTAAATGAAGATTGGATTAATTAATCGATCAATTATCAGGATCAAACGATTCGATATTAGGATCGTTCCACAACTCAAATAATTTCAAATTCGTAAAAACAGATTATTTTTGATCATTTCTATCGGTGCAATTTATAATTTTTAAACGAAATCATCTATCTACGATACGGTCAACGATGCGATTTCCCGTTTTCAAATTATCCGGATATGAATGTTTAAATCATAAAAAGGAGCTCATTGATATATCATATCGAATGCGTTCCTTCAAACTGATTAAAAGGTTTATCGTTCAAAAAATGCAATTGCGCGAGTCCCTCCTTTCTCTCTCTCTCTTCCCTGTCTGCTTTTGTTTTCCCTCTACTTTTTTGCCTCCATCGACGTCAAAATACGTGTGCAGCTGGGTGCTCTCTCACGACCGTTAAAAGGCGCGGCTGGAAAATAATTTCAAAGCAGATTACGACCCCGTACGCTCTTTACCGTTCGACTGGCTCGTATGAAATTAATCCCCGTAGCACGGGGGCATGGTCTGGCGCGTCTTTCGCGAAATTACAGACGTCGACGAGAGGAGCGGCAGATTTTCGGTACAATAGTGTGTAATTAGTTGAGAGGCCCACGCCGAGGTTGCCGCTCATTCAGAAACGGCTTTCCGCGTTCGAATATCAAGCATGAAAAGCTCGCGGCGCGCATGCACGGCTTTAAAGACAATTTCGAGCGTCTTCGGCAAGCACAATTTTATCGAGCCCCTTAGCTAACACAGACGGCAAGACCGTGGCGAGCTGCGTTTATTTCAGAAAGCTCGTTTTCCAGGTCACGGAGAAAAAGGTCGTGCTATGCGTGCCCTTGCACTTTTATTTAACCCTAAACTGATTCTAAACAAATTCCCTCGTTTGCTTAAAAATAACGTTACGTGTCAAGTCAACCTCTGTTAATTGTTTGGAACTACTGTAGTCAGAAACTGATTGGACTGTTGATGTTTGTAAAAATTCATCTTCTTATCAACGTAAATTAATAGGAACGGATTTCACCTTTTAAGTATTATAATGCATACTCTATTTCGAATATTGTTTACATTCTGGACGTTATGTCAAATTTAAATTTCCTATAAATGTATGATCTGTTGATAATCTCAGAGATATTTAAAAATCAGTCATAGTTGAAGCTCTATAATTACACAAAAACGTATGCAAACATCAAGGATATCACAACTAAGAATATCTTCCGGTATAAAATTCACCTTTCCTATTTTGCTTATCTTTAATTTATTCATTATCTTTACCATATTTCAACTAAATACACTGGATAAAATACGCTTACAATTTATTCAGATTGCAACTATCAAGGTTCCCCTATATTAACCCTTTCGCTATGAAAATCGTTGTAAATACGCCTTCAAAAATTTAGAACCTGTTAGTTAAACATCAATATTTCCCACAGCATAAAATCACTTCTACTTTGATCTACTTACATTATAATATCGTTATATTACAGTAGCATCCATAAATTTTATATGCTTGCCTCTACTACATTCGCAAAGAAAGAAAACGCATCGATCTGGGTAAATTAATCGTGTTTCTAATCTAAGACTGCCACGGCGAAAGGGTTAATATTGAACGAAGAAGATAATCGGTTTCAATTAAAGTAATTGAACTCACCTGCACCCTAGCCTCGGACAAGTCTAGCCGCATCGCGAGCTCCTCCCTGGTGAACACATCTGGATACTGCGTGTTCCCGAAGGCTTTTTCTAGCTCGTGCAGCTGGTAGGTGGTGAAGGTGGTGCGGGACCTCCGTACCTTTCGTGGTCGGTCCGATTCCCCTAGATTTAACCGGTCCGACTCTCCTAGGCTTAAAGGGTCGTGCAGCGCGTCGTTTATCTGATGGTCGCTTAAGTGACCGAGCTCTGTGTCTCCGGCATCGCCGATGGCATCGGACGACGTCGCGTGATCTGGAAGCAACGGCAACGAGAACGATTAACTTCCGGTTCGTATCGTTCGACAAATCCAAATATTTCGCTATTCCCTTTCTTGGATCCCTTGAAAAATTTAATGTTTTCTGCGAGGAAGATCCTAAGATAGGTAAATTGTACGGATAGTAAATGGTAAATGGTAAATTTCAGGTTTTTTAACTCTTTAAGGGTTATCAAAATACAACCAAAATTTAAATAAATATTGACGCTAAGATGATTACAGAAATGAAATAGATTTTCGTTTTTTTAAGGTATTGCGAATAAATGTCACGTCGCCATTAACTCTTTGAGTGCTAAATACTCAGAGTCACGATTAACTTCCGGTTTACATCTCTTGACGAATTCAAACATTTCGCTATTCCCTTTCTTGGATCCCTTGAAAATTAAATGTTTTCTGCGAGGAAGATTCTAAGATAGGTAAATGGTACGGATGGTAAATGGTAAATTTCGAACTTTTTTAACCTTTTGTGAGTTATAAAATATAACCAAATAATAAAATAAAATAAAATAAAAATAAAATAAAAATAAAATAAAAATAAAATAAAAATAAAATAAAAATAAAATAAAAATAAAATATAAATATAAAATATAACCAAAATTTAAATAAATATTGACACTAAAATGATTACAGAAATGAAATAGATTTTCCTTTTTTGAACGTACTGCAAATGAATCTTACTGCTCCATTAACCCTTTGACTGCTAAATACTTCCGGTCGAAAGTAAATGTGAGATCGGAAAAATTGACAAACGCGTATACGCGCCCATAGCAGTCACAGGATTAAATACATACACTAAGATAGAAAATTGTTCTACGTATAAAAATAAGATAAACGTGTAGATCAAAATTTTTTCACTCGAGTCTTCGTTTCTTAGATAATCGAATTTTGAAACTTGCGCGGAATACATACATGTTTGACTATAATTTATCGAATTTTATCGCGTACCGTGTAAATTAAAAATTTTGCGTTTCGTTTCACTGTATACTTGCAATTCTCCAGTATAATAAATAATAGCTATCAAGAGTTAAATATAGACATTGTCAAATGCACGCACGATTAACAAATTTTTGACGTCCAATTACCACGAAAAGAAAACGTCACGCAAAAGAATTGTACTCTACGCTTCCGATTTACTTTCAACCATACATCTCCTACAATTCCTTCAACTATCCTACCTCCAAATCATAACCAAAACGATTTCACTTGTACTTGTTATTTTCGCACCAACAAATCGCGTGACTGGTCACAAGTTTATCGTCAGGCGGCGAGCACCAAAGGTGCCAAAGGCCCATGGCCGCGAATCGTTAGCGATACCCCAAACGTTTCATCGCGACGTACAGAGGGTAAACGGAAACAGAAACAGAAACAAAGAGGAGGACGCGAGCTGGCCGGTGTTAAAGGACCGCGGACGCGTATCGAAGATCGAATAGATGAACGCGCGTATCAAACGATCGCGCGGGCCTTCGATACTTGAGCGGGGGAGAGGAGGATCGGGGCGATTAAGCTAAATCGTCCGCGCTGCCAAAACGAAATTGACGTTTCGCTGATATACACAAGCGGCTAGGAACAAGCGAGGAGCGGCGCGAGCTACCAGCGAACGCCGAACGAAGCCACGGGGCAGAAGGGGGTTGGTTCGGGGGCCGCGATGGGCGAAGCAGCGTAGGAGGGTTGGAGATGCTGCGGGGTAGGTGTGGGTGCAATTTCATTTTTAAGCCGCGCAACGACCGGCGCCGATATACGCCCGATACGCCGATCATGTCCGATCGGCGGATTTGCCAATTTTAAGCCTCACCCGGCGCTTCATTTTTTGTACATCCGCCTATACGCGAAATATGACGCATCGATGCGAGCCTGCACATTATACGCGCACGCTCGATAGTACTTAAAAACCGTTGCCGTCAGTGATTAGCAAATATCACGAGTGCATGTCGTACAGTGTCGTGCCCCCCTTCGCTCGAAACCCCCTCTGACACGATGCAACCCCTTGTATATAGTCAACACACGGACTCGTTTCTCTTATTAACCCTCTCTGGTTCCCGCTTTTCTTTTTTCATATAACTGTTATCGCTTTCCTCGCGTCTTTTCGCGCTCGCACAGTCCTTGCCTTTTCTAGGAGCATTCGCGTCGCGTGCCCTGGACTTAAACGAGTAAGTTAGAGTAAACTGCACGCATAACGCGGAGTTTTCGGTTTTTACGCCACTCTCGATGGAGGGACAGCAAGGGGAATTCTTGTTACGAATGCTTACGAGGCACGTGCTGGCGATGCACTTGTATCCGTAAACTGTAGGTGTTGAATAAGATATTGAAGAAATCGTATAATTTGAAGTTTCGTGTTAACCCTTTCGCTACGGGCGGTGATTATAGTCACCCCGTGAAATTTTGCAAACAGAGTATTATTGCATTATGCGATAGTTTTTTAACCCTTTCCTTTCTACGATCTACGGTATTGAACGTACGACGGGCAATTGCAATTATTCCGTAAGTGCACAATTTTTTCGTGGCGGCTTGTTCAGCGGAAGTTGCACGCCGAAGAATCCTCCCGTAGCGAAAGGGTTAAGTAAATAATTAGCGAGTGGTAGTTTCATTTTAAAACCATACAAGGAATAATCTTTTCTTATTTTAAGCTCATCCAGTACCCGATAAATTATAGACATCTGTGTGCGTTAGTTGATATATCGACGAGACTATAAAAAGGCGTATCCACTTTGTGCACAGTAAAATATTGCTCATCAGAGATAATTTCTTAATCATTCAGAATTACACTCTTTACAAACAGAACGAACGGGTACTATACCCATTAACGGGTACACTGTACCCATCAAAATTATAACACCATCGTATGCAATTCGGTATAATCCGTCTTCTGAAACGGGCGCGGACCGTAATCCGAAAGACTCAACATTTATTAGCTGAACACGGTCCAATAGAGTTTCTACATTATGTTTCTATCTAATTAGACGGTGCGACGCTTTTGATATCGCCGTGAACCGGTATTGGCCGCGAAATTAGATAACAGCGCGATAACGACCGCCGGGGCTGGCTTACAAAGTTTCAATACCTGTCTCTCACCCCTGCGCGCGGCCCCCCATCATCCCCTTACATACGTTTGCTTGAACTAATTAGACGCGCATTTAGTACTCGTGCGTAATAACGTTAATCCTACTTTTCGGTGCCACTCTAACCGGCAGTTGTGATAGATTGCGAACGAAGCGAATCGTTCGAACCGGCACGCATGCCGACTGCGTGCACAGCATTTGAGAGCGTCAGAGAGAGAATGAGAGGGTTGGGGGGGATGGGGGGAGAGAAACAGAGAAAGACAGGGTACGTGCATGCACACGCACGTACGTGTGCACGTAATCGCACTAACATTTACGCAAACAACGTACGGATAATCCACGGTGAATAGAGAGATTTTTATGTTTTCATGCTAGGGCACAATGGGGCACCCACTTGATGCCTAACTCTCCGCTGCTTTTTATTAAATCTACGACCGGCCCCGATAGGGGTTGAGCCCGGGAGGGTGGCCCGTAAAGGCAGTCCGCGGCGCGAAATTAAAGATTTATTTACCGTGCCCCCTCTCCGCCTCCTCGATGACCACATGTCCTGCTTCTTCCTTCTATTCGATACTCCTTGGCCGAAGTGATCGTTTAATTAAAATTCTCGAAGTTTGCGACCGGGGGACAGATACGTTTACACGGTTGTTTGTGAAATCTTAGGATATCGTTCACTTTTTAATGAACGGTCCAAGTTATGAATTTTGCGCCACTTCTTTTTATTTTTGAATAAAATTAATAATATTCCTGTCGTAAGGGAGATATTGAAATAGATTAATATAATTTTAAGTTTTCAATTTTTATAATGTTTGAACAGATAAGTTACTTCAATATGGATGTGCTAGAAATTCTTTGGTTATACTTTGTTCAGATTCAATTATATCCTGTGTAAATTTGATCTGGTCTTACTTACACCTTTTTATATATTCTAATGTAGTTAGATTTTAGGCACAGAAAAAAATATATTAGTTTTTTTAAACAATCTGTTAGATTTTTTCTATGTTCGGATCAAAACTTAAAATTTAAGGTTTTACAGTAAATGAAAGAAAGTTGTTGAACATTTAAGCGTCTAGGCTGTAGAAAACCAATACAGAAATGTTAATGAAACGATTACTAAAATGTTCAAAAGATTCATGAATGAAATTAAAATTCTCTGGCTACTCTCCACCGTTGAACAGAGATCCGTAGCTGCGCACGTGTTTATGATGCCCGGCGAATCGTATCAATGAACACTCGATGTGCAGCAGGTCATTGTCAGACGCATTAATTATGTTAGACGACTGTACGATCGAAATCCGCAAACACATCCTGATTTCTGCACGCCACAATCGGGACGGGCCAATAATCGGTCCACCTGTATACAGTGATCATCGACTGTATTCCTACTTGTGTACCCACATATATCATGAATTGTACATACCTACTCGCGTTGCCAGTTCGTGACGTACGAAAATCCGATCAAACCCCCTGCCGTATTAATTAACCCTGCGTCTCTAACGGGGCAAGAAAAATGAGCAGAAAAAAGAAAGCATGGCAGAAAAATAAGCAGAGAACGAGAAGAAATAGGAATCGTGTCAGAAACCGTGCGCCTGGTTGCTTCCCTTTTTCGTTTCTTCCCTCTCGTTATCTCCGAACGAGAACAGGTAACGAGTTCAGAGCAGACAACTGGTGCCGGTGTCTTCCTGAACAAGATACACTTCGCCGGGACGGATTACACAAGGTCCGGCTTTACGCTGGAAATCTAATAAAATCCTTAAGAGGGTTTACGGGTAATACGTTCACCGCTAAACTGGTCCGGATAATCCTTTACCGGAGCAAAAAAAAAAAGAAAAAGAAAATCGCCGCGCACCACGAGTTACTATCTTCGCGGAAATTTAATAAGCGTAGCTTTACGCGGGTTGATTAATCTTTCACCGCGGTATCCACGGAACGATCGCGTTAAAAATCGCGCAGCCGACTCTATCCCTGCCAAACGAAAATGTCCACCGCCAGCCTTTTCCCTCGTTGCGAAGCGTAACGGTGGAACAGGAGGATATATACCTACCCCGCGTAATTGCTTTATACTTTTGTAATTCAAGAAGAGAGAAAAAACCCTGCCCCGGCCCTTTGTAACGTGTTAATCGTCACGTCGCCAGTTTTAAAGCGTCTTTTGATGTCGTGTCGGGGCGCGTTATACGTGGAAACGCCATAATTTATCGCGAAACCAGCAGCGGCGCAACAGCACGTGGCACGGGCCGGGAATTAGCTACGATATACGTTGCGCGTAATCTTGACGATGATGATGGTGGTGGTGGTGGTGGTGGTGGTTTCTTGAGAAATCCATTGTTGGAATATTTTAATGAAATAATTGCGTGCTCGTGCGTTTGCACCGGGAACGGAGGAAACACGGGCTGGCAAACAAGCTTTGCACGCGTCTGGTCGCTGCCGGGTCGCGTGCATATAAGTCACGTCGTAAATTCAACATCAGCGCTGATCGTCGCCGCAGATTCGAACCTCGACCTAATTAGCCTTTCAAAACGCTCACGGCAATTAAGTAATGCACGCGTAACGAGGCGGTCGCGAAGAAAAAGGGAAAATAAGGGAAAGGAGTTTTTAACGGGACGATCAACGAGGCGTGTTCGCGTGGACTGTGTTTGAATAATAGAAACAGGCGAGGGGGGGGCCATTAGGGATGATCGATCGACGGGGTCGATCGACGTTAACGATTTTAAAAATCGGTAAAACGCCATTTGCTAAATTGCCATACAATTACGTGGCCTATCTTGATGGCTGTGGTGGTGGTCGATGGGTTAAGATAGATAACCCACTTTGTTTCAGTCGGAAGGAAAAGTTCGCATTTTTTTTTTTTTTTTTGCTCGCAATCGCGGCCGGATCGATGCGACAGCAATAAAATGTTGGTAAATGAGACTTTAGTTTACTTAACGATATTAGATACTAGATAATAATGCAATATTGCTGGGCGAGTTTATTGGCGGCGCGCGACCGTTCCGCGGCGAGTAAATAGAAACTGGATAACCGCGGTCGCTTAATTTAAAATGGTACAACTATTTTAGAAACGGTAATTATCCTCTAAATTGATTAAAATCGAATATAAACGGAATGAAAAGCGGCACGATTTAACCGGGATTTCAGATTAATCGAGCTTCGAGGATCGAAAAATCGTCGACGGTTTCAGGTAATCGCTAATTCTGTTCGCGCAAAGAAATTGTCGAAGAATAGCATGAAAGGCGTAGTAAACGTAACTCTTACCTTCATCCTTCGCGTGTCCCAATATCTGATCGATGCTGTACACGTTCCTCTTCTGATTGTAAGTTTGCGCCATGCTTCCTCGGGGGCAGCGTCGCCGGAAATCACTGTTGCAGCGGCCGCGTCGACGGGTAACCGGAAGCGGCGTTCGGTAGTTCACGACAGTTCACTGGCGAGAGGTCCTCTCTCATCGGGGATACCCGGTTCAAGAAGAATCGTATTTCCCGCTGTTGCCAGCGGACAGATGGAGCTTCGCGGGCGAACGTTCTTTTTTGGCGCGAGCAAGATCCGAGTCGAGGAGAAGAAGAATTCTCGACGATAAGCGCGCGCGCGCGCGTCAGGGAATCGCAACCAGCAGGACGAGATTATTAAAAAAAAAAATGATAAAAGATGGGACTGAAGGGTACGGAGAGAGAAACAGAGAGAGACAGAGAAAGAGAGAGAGACAGAAAAAAGAGCGAAAGAGAGAAAGAGAGGGAACAACGGAGCGTCGATGTCGTACCACGCGACTCTCTGGCTTCGAAAAGAAAATGCGTCAATCGACGGCGCACCACGAACTGGCTCGTCGGACATGAAAGCAGCCCTTAATATCGCATACAGCCGCCCCACCTCGCAACCCCTAACACCGCCATATTAGCCTCCCCGCCAATGAGGGCGCACGCTTCTCACCCAAAGCCACCCCGTACTCGGGGGTTGAATGAGGCCTGGGCGGGGAATATTTTGCCCTTTCCGCGTAAATCCCCGGATTTTTTTCCACCTCCTCTCCTACCCCCCTCCCACTCCGAGTCTTCCTACTTCTAGCCGATCCTCTCGCTCTCTTTCTCCCTCCCTCTCTCGCTTCTACCCTCTACCCGTCTCCGTTCACCATGCTGCCCTCCGGTACGTCCGTCCCTTTGTCTGTCTTTCGCCATCGTCTTTCTCGCTTGAACTAATTCCGATTCGATCCAACGACGGCATATTTCTTCCTCTTCTTTCTTGCTCTTTCTCTCTTTCGGTCTTTCTTTCTCTTGCTTTCTCTATCTCCCTCTTTTTCTCTCTCTGTCTCTATCTCCTGGAGAATGCGAGATTATTTACCGCGTCTTCGGGGGTACGCGAATTTTTCGGGATCGCGATTAATACTACCCAGGTGCTTATCTGACCGTAAGCAGAGTGTTCGAGGTTTCTCTCTTTACTTTTCCTCTGTTTTTACTTGTTTTCTCTCCGACAAGAAGGGAAACTAATTCGTAAAGATTCAATGGGGACGACTGGACATTTGAATCGTTGGTGCACGTTAGTCGATTATTGGATTCAGTTTTGTTGTGCGAGATTTTCAAGCATCACAGAGTGAAGCTCCCGTATGTGAATTATCGAATACTCGATAGACTTGGAGTAAAGTGAAGTTTATGCTACAGTTGCAGAATGAAGCAACTAATTATTTGTATCTTGAAGAACATTAAATTATACTCTTTTCGGTAAGATCTTACTAAAAATCTGACGTTATAAGTATTTTCTTCAAAGTTATACAATTTGATATTCGGTAACTCGCAAAACTGACCAAATATTTTTTTTTGTTACGTTTTTTATTCCATCGAAATGCAATTTTTAGCTATAAGTTAAATCAGTAAACAAAGAAATTCAGATGTCACAGAAAAGAATGTCATGGTTTGTTAAAAAAATAGTTCAACCATAAGCTTAATGTTGGATTTGATCAAAAAAAAGTTTGATCACTTTTATCAAACCCTTTATACAAGACAATATAGATTTAATGGATATGAATGTCAAGAATTGAAAAATTGAATTAATAACATTAATAAACGTTTCAATAAAATCCAACCAATCAATCACAGTTTTCCCAATCAATAACAGAGAACATTCCTTAAGCTTTATACGAGGGAGTATAGATTTAATAAATATGAAAGTCAAGAATCGAAAAATTGAATTAGTAACAATAATAAACATTTCGATAAAATCCAACCAATCAATCACAGTTTTCCCAATCAATAACAGAGAACATTCCTTAAGTTTTATAGAAGGGAGTATGGATTTAATAAATATAAAAGTCAAGGATTGAAAAATTGGGTTTACTAACATTAATAAACGTTTCGATAAAATCCAACCAATCAATCACAGTTTTCCCAATCAATAACAGAGAACATTCCTTAAGTTTTATAGAAGGGAGTATGGATTTAATAAATATAAAAGTCAAGGATTGAAAAATTGGGTTTACTAACATTAATAAACGTTTCGATAAAATCCAACCAATCAATAACTGAGAATATTTCTTAAGCTTTGTGTTTTCGGTTCGAGTTACGTACGATTCACCGTGCAATATTGCAACCTGTTCGTTTCAAAAATTCCTCTCCCGGCGATTCAAGTGAACCTAACGGAAGCCTCAGGTAAACACGGGGAATACTGGAACCCCATACCTTCCGATGTAATTACGAGAAACGAGGTCGGCCGCGATGATCTGGCCCCATTCACAACAAGGACCGTTCGAAAATTTACTTACGATTATCCTACTTATTCTAAGACAACGCCTTTCCACGGCCAGAATCAGTAGACTAAATCCCTAAGACGCGGTTTGTTTCCGGTCTGAACAAAGTTGGGAAACGCGTTCACGAAATCCTGCACCCCCGTGCCACTTTTCCAGATTTCCTTCCTTTTTGCGGAATCTCCTCTCGTAATCTGCCCTCGACGGTCCGCCGTTAATCCGAAAAAGGAATTGCCTGTGAAAACTTACGGAAGACCATACCTTCGAAAAAGCTAACTCTGTTGTTCTCTTAATTATTGTTATTACTTTTGTTATTACCATCTTTCATCCTCTTATTTTTGAGGTTTCATGCTGTCACCTTTGCAGTATTTTTTTTACCTATTGGAGCTGTTTTTAACATGATTGCTTTTTTCAAGTTTCAAACAAATACAATAGCGGACAAAAATTTAAGACGACAGGGTAACGCAAAACATAGTTTTATGGTATGCAAATATTGTTCGTATATAATATTTATTTTTATCGTCATTTTGGTAGAACACTGTTTATTGATTAGCATAGGATGCCAATTTTATTTATCGTGTTATTTTTTATTGATTAATTAATTTGCTTTGTTTGACCGTTTCGTCTTAAACTTTTGTCCGCTACTGTACATGTACGTAGGTGTGTCTCGTGTTTTGAGGGGATTTAAGAAACTTTTTATTACGAAATAACGAACATAATAATTAGTACCATTGTCACTTTTCCTTGTTCGCTATTATATCTACATAAGAAGAGAGGTGCAAAAAATATCGCGTAGCAGATATATAAAAAAATTCAATTCCATTTCCAAAAAAAATGTTCACCGTTTAGTTGGCTGAAAAACGACGAAACGATGCTTACGCTATTTAAATAATAATTGATAGGAAATTTGCCCTTAAAAAACGATAGGGAATTTATGTACGTATTTCATATAATTGTACAGTAAAAATTAGCGTAATTCATTTTATCAAGTGTGAAAAGTGAAATTGTTATCATAAAATTTGACTCTCTATGAAACTTCTGTCCAAATACACTCATCTTCAAGGGGTTAACAAGATAACATTATCCACATACAAACACCCGTTACTTTCTTTACTATCGCAAATTGTTTATCGATTAACAGAACAGAAACAGGAAGATTCGTATGTACGCCTTTTATGCACGTGGCTGAAATAGTTCGTTTCTCTTGATTTAATGTTTGTCCCCACCGCGTTCCCGTGTAATTTTACAAAATACGCCCTGTAACGACCCGGCGACGGGCTAAACGAATTTAACGGGCCGGTGCGTTTAACAAAGTCGCGCAATTAAACGGTTAAATTTCATATAATCGTGGAAAAATTTGATCGTTGCAGAACGATTCGTCGATTGAATATTAAATTTCCGGGATTTATTTAACCAAACGGAGTATCTCTTTCGTCAATCGCGTAAAGGGTGTGGGTGTACAGTGTGTCACCTCGTTCCATCCCTTTTGTATAGTGGGCTTTATAATGCAAATAAACGGTGACAGAGGGCAACGGAGGAAAGAGACAGGAACGAGGAGGGGTCGAAATGGGCGAAGGGGGGGAGGGGTGTGTAGAAGAGGTGGGCCCTGGGTCGCTGCCCACGGCTGCGTTCCGTCACGCTGCAACCCAGATTTTCGGGAATATCGCGACAGTGTATCGCGAAAAAAAGGATACCTCTTACGGGGATGATTTTGAAAACAACCCGCTTTGTCGACGAGGAACGACGTCACGGTTTTACATACATACGAAAACAGATTACCCGGCGCGCGGGGCGGAGGGGCGGGAAAATGGACAATCCGTGGACGCTATTAAAAAAAAAAAAAAAAAAGAAAAAAAAATGGAAAATTGATCTCTTGCGCGTGTAAAGCGTATCGTTCGGTTAAACGTTGATCGAGGAACGAAGGACAATTTTAAACATTTCGAACGCAATCTTTGCACGTTGTTAATTAACTCGTAACGGAAGAACATGGAACAAAGTGTAATAATTTTAATACTAATAACGTGTAGTTGTTACGTGGACCAGGTAATGAATCGGAAGATCGTTGTAAGTTTGTAGGAATACAGCGCCAAGAGAAAACAATATGGCGGATCGTTCGAGGCGGAATGCCGAGGTGTCGCTGCTGCATCCAAGGAACGATCAAGAAAGGATGATCCCCAGAGCAGATATTAACGAACAGTTAATTCCTTGCAGATGTTAATTCCTCGCCGGGGGCATTAACGATTTCGGAACGGTGTATATAGGACGCGTTTGTAAAGATAATTGGGAATCCCGATGTTCGAGCGTCGGCAGCCTTGACATTAGCAAGATTATCCGTACGATCGTCAGCCATTAGGCAAATCATTTTACCTGCACTATGTGGGAACGGTCGAATATGGTGGACACCGGAATTGGCCGAAGCGAGCACGATTTTTCTCCGGATTCATATACGAATGGCTTCGCTTTTGTTATTTATTTGTTTGCGCCGCTCGCGAACGCCATATAAAAAATTTAACGAAGAGAGCGGGCGCCACGGGTATCGAATGAGACAACGAAAAATAACGATTTTTCAATAAACACGAGTACCAGATCCGTGACAGTCCGCTGACACAATAACCGATCGGTTCGATATCCGTACGCCGATGAAAACGAAACGCGAAGTCTTTTTATGCAGAGCATCGTGGAGACAGAGAACAGGTCAGTTTCGATTCCCGGGGGGAAGTGGCTACCAGGTAAGTTTCCTGAAAACTAATTAACCCTCGTCCGGATGCACGATTCGCTGTTTGAAATCGGATATTCCAGGCCTGAGCCGGTCCTGGCCGTTGTTCGGGAACGTTTCTTTGGAAACACTTTAAACCTGTGGTCCCTACCCACTGTGGCCGCACACAAATGGTAATCTTTCTGGTTAATGAATTAACCAGGACACAAACGAACCTGCGGCGATTTAATCCTTTGTCCTACGACTATTTCGATGGCGGCATATTTAATTTTATGAATCTACTTACTTATAATAGGAACGATTCCAATATTCAATCAATACGGCAGAATCTTTTCATAGCCGACGCGCTAAATAATAGGCGAACGCGATAGCTCTGTCTATTCCTGTGTTACCTGAGAGTAACCTTAGAGCAACGAATTAAGCGTTACGAGATAAGTGAAGGTTTAGCAAAAACGTAAATTAATCATAGAAATGCTCTTGTTTAGTACAGAATGAAACGAGTAACTTGTAAAGAACAAATAAAAGCATAAGCAACGTTTGTAACGTTTGTGGTCAAACGAAGCGAATTGAAACTAAGTAAAGCAAATCTTTGTATTCATCTAATACCTACCTACAGTAGTGGACAAAAGCTTAAGGCAACAGGACAATGTAAAACATAATTTTATTATTATTATTTATTAATTAGCATAGAATACGAATATAGTTCAATCTATTCAAAAATGATCAAAAATAATTAATCTACTTTCGTTCACCCTTTGGTCTTAAGCTTTTTTCCGCTACTGTATAACTGTATTTAAATAAAATTATTTATTTAAAGATTAATTTATTTAAATTACTAATTAAAATTAATATTAAATAAATACTAATTTCTAATAATTAGATTAATTAAAATTCCTAACATAGGATTATTGAATTTCTGATTGACTCCTAACCGTATTTAATATTCAAAGCATTAAATCCTAACTTAAATTCTGAAAACTTCCGTCGCGTCCGATTACCAATTCCGCTCGCCGTCTTTCAAGCAAAACGATTAACCGCGGAATCGCTCGTCAATGAACAACCCGAACCATCCCAGAAACACACGTACCACTCCGCAAACTGGCTACTCGCGACGAGATCGTTTTCGTTCCTCTCGAACGGACAGGCAGATGAACAAAAAAAAAAAAAGAAAGGAACGAAAGAGACGGAAGGTGTACCTTTGATGCGATCGACGAGAGGCAGCTGGAGAGCTGATAACTCGTGGGTGTAATTGTTATATCATGGATCCAAGCAGGGGATGGGTAAGGGACGAATAAAGAAGGAGGCAGCGACAAAGAGGAGGGGGCTGGGGGGAGGACGGGAACAGAGGGAGGGGTGAAGGAAGGCATGCGAGGCGACGCTCTACAATAGGCAACATTAAATCTGCAAAAGAGAAGAGATTCTCTGCCGCGCGCGCGACAGCACGGAGGGGGGGGGGCAGCAGAGGGGATAAGGGGGACGGAATCGGGCGTAAAGGAAGCAGATACAATTCACAATAGACCCGGCGAACCGACTCGAAGATCAAACGCCACCCCGTTCGCCACCCTTGCAAGAACTACCGACGCCTATAACCGGCGCGCGTCTTCGAGTGTCAAAAGTTCGGTCGCAACCCCCCTTATTTGCTGGACGACGACGATGTGTATACGCTAATTCGATCCTATGCGTATCGATAAATGGGCAAAATTTTCTGCATCACGCCTTTTCGCGTTCCAGTAGCGTTGTGTTTCATTAGAATGATAAATGGCAATGAAAGGGGTGAAAGTAAGGGGTGAAATCGTTCTGGTGCTTTAATTCGACTGAGCACGAAAGAGATTCGTTGTTTGATTTCCTCACTTTTTCTTTGTTTTCATTCTGTTCTTGCTTCTTTCGACTCTCACCTGTGTAGGCTCTGTGATCGACTTTGGGGAAAATGATTTCTTGAATTGAGAGGGTGCTCGAAATGGTGATGGAACGCGTTGAAAATTGCAGTGGAACCGTTTATATCTTGACTTTCCAATAGGTGAGTCGCAATTCTTTCGGGTGTTGTTATGATTGCTTTTTAACCCTTTGGCGTATCACCACGAGTCTGACTCGTGGTGTGGAATTTGTGCATAAGACGCCGCGTATTATTATTAGAACAAGCGATTGTAGTTATTCCACATCGAATATCATTCCTTTGATTATGATTACACTCTAGACATCTTAAAATTACTATTTGTACCTAAACATTGTTTATTGTTTCACAATTCCTTTCGTTGCACTGAAATATATGTCATGAAAAGTGTACATTTTGCGCCAGTTCGGGTATACGGCTGAGCAGTTGAATGGCACGACGCGCGATCGACTTTCTTGTTTATTATAGCTCGCGAAATTGGCAGACATCGTGCAGGCCAAAGGGTTAATTGAAGATTTTAATTTGTAATCTATGTGATTACATTACCATATTCTGTTATTGATTTAAGAATGTTGATCGTATTAAGGTGATCACGCCATGAATTAGAATCATGTGCATTCTGAAATATACTTATGTTCGATGAGTTTTCTTTATTCTACTAGAAATATTTTTTCGCGGATTATTTGACTATTGTAAAAATGAATACTGCCTCGAAGAAGATCGTGAGACGATGATTTATGTGAAGCTGTAGTGAAAGCGCCGCCAGCTATAACCTTTCTTTTATTTAACCCTTTCGCTACGAGCGGTGACTATAGTCACCCAACGACTGATTCTCGCTACGTACGAGCGGTGACTATTGTCACCCCGTGAAATTTCGCGAACAGAGTATTATTGCATATGCGATAATTTTTCAACCTTTTCCTTTCTACGACCGATTATAGTTACGCTTTGCGTAAGTTTCCGCGGTATTGAACGTACGACGAGCAATTGCAATTGTTCCGTAAGTGCACACTTTTGGCATGGCGGCTTGTTCAGCGGGAGTTGCGCGCCGAAGAATCCTCCCGTAGCCAAAGGGTTAACATTTTGACTGCCACGTTGATTATATATGACCGGCCACGGTTTCTCATGTGACGCCACGGTGGTCATCGGTGACCGGAGCGCTTCAATTGCTTACAATTGTAAGAGTTGAATAAAAATTGACAGTTAGTGCATTTTGAATATTACCGCTAATTAGAGGATGCTTTGAAGTAAGAAATGACCTGTTGAACATTGAACAATTAAAAATTTTCATATATGATCGGCCATAGTTTTTCTTGTGAAGCCACGGTGGTCACTGGTGACCGTACTTACAATTGTAAGAGTTGAATAAAAATTGACAGTTAGTGCATTTTGAATATTACCACTAATTAGAGAATACTTTGAAGTAAGAAATGACCTGTTGAACATTGAACAATTAAAATTTTCATATATGACCGGCCATGGTTTCTCCTGTGACGCCACGGTGGTCATGGTGACCGTCAACTTACAATGTAAGAGTTGAATAAAAATTGACAGTTAGTGCATTTTGAATATTACCGCTAATTAGAGGATGCTTTGAAGTAAGAAATGACCTGTTGAACATTGAACAATTAAAAATTTTCATATATGATCGGCCATAGTTTTTCTTGTGAAGCCACGGTGGTCACTGGTGACCGTACTTACAATTGTAAGAGTTGAATAAAAATTGACAGTTAGTGCATTTTGAATATTACCACTAATTAGAGAATACTTTGAAGTAAGAAATGACCTGTTGAACATTGAACAATTAAAAGTTTTCATATATGACCGGCCATGGTTTCTCCTGTGACGCCACGGTGGTCATCGGTGACCGGAGCGCTTCAATTGCTTACAATCGTAAGAGTTGAATAAAAATTGACAGTTAGTGCATTTTGAATATTACCGCTAATTAGAGGATACTTTGAAGTAAAACGTGCCCCATTAAACGATCAACAATTTTTATTAGAACATCGAAAATAAAAGATTAATTTCTATGAAATCTTGCATCTAGCAGTATACTCCCATGACATGGTCCTGAGCGAAACATGTGATTTCAGAGTGGTAGTTAAAGGGTTAATCGAAGTTCTCGTGCACATAAGCGAACTCCGTCAACTTAACAATTCGCTTAACCAAAACACTAACCCAAAATTTCGTTGAAACAAGTGAAGTTCGATTGTACGCATTAAAGAATCAAGTTATCCGGAGACAGTTATCGGAAAAACGGATGTGACCATCGAGGAAACCGGCAAGTGTCGTCTCCAGAAGATATCGAATAACGCCGGAGAGCATCGTTGTTAATTCAATGATGTAATTCGTTAAGCACTCGAATGGTAACTACCACGAGGCGAGTTGACAAACGCGGGGCCTGGTTATTGAATACATTAATATCGCGTAACAGGGAAATGACATCGATACTAAACGACAAAGAAGATAACGAACGAGCG
Organism: Tetrapedia diversipes; assembly: GCA_033822845.1. NCBI lineage: Eukaryota > Metazoa > Arthropoda > Insecta > Hymenoptera > Apidae > Tetrapedia > Tetrapedia diversipes. Next base: position 46,281 of record JAOPTO010000567.1, on the reverse strand, counting down.
GCGAGGAAGAATATTGAATCAATGCTGAAAAGGCATCGGGGAGTCGCGACTGTGAACGAGCCAACGAATTTGCTTCTTTCATCGTGGAACCCGGGAAGGGGGGCGAGGGCGAGGGAGAGAGCGTAGAAGGGGGTAAGATAATAATCGTTTATCTATGCGCCGTGTCGCAGTCCGTGGCTTACCGGAGCGTGTAGAAACAACGAGATAATACGAGCCACAAATTGGTCCGCGTTCTTCCCTTTTAACGAAAAAAAAAAGGAATGAGAGGGAAAAAAAGAGAAACGAGGGGAACCAGTTTAACGTGGATTCTGTAAGGGAAGTCACGGGTATCAAGGACGCAGTTATTATCCCCCGGGGGCACGAGCGCGCGCGCGCGCGCGTATTGTTGCCGTCGAATGAACCGGAGGACCATTGAATTTTATGAGACAAACGAGGCCGAAGACTGCATGTTTAAGCAATCGACGTGGCTCGAATCGAATCGAGGCCGGACGAGAGCGCAGGAAATAATCGGCGGTTTCGAAACGTTTAATCTTACAATTATTATCGGTGCCGCTCATTCCATTGCTGGCTGCTTCAGTTCACTCGTTGGTTAAACCCTCCTCCTCCTCGATGCTTGTGCTGTAAATTACAAACATTTTACTCTCGCTGAAGCGAATCGTTTCGCGTCTGCCATTTCCTAGGCCCCATCTACGGGATAGAACTTTTGATTGGATAAAGGAATATATTTATTTATATAGGAAATGTTCTATAAAATGTAGAACGGAAGATGGAATTCAGGTGTGAAAAATAAAAGTGAAGCGATTAAAACTTAATAACAATATATTTAAAACAATTTAACAAAAACAACTTAAACGACTTTACAACTTAGCAACTTTAACACTCTTTCTACGTTCACAACCAAACCTTTCTGTCTTCACCGTCCAATACTTTCTGCCACGTTAGTCAAAAGCTTTCTGCCTCGCGCTCGCATTTTCCCCATCATATATTCTTCCAAACACTCGTTTCCTTTCATTCTAATTGTCAACCTTTCTCACTCCACGCATTCGGTCACGACCACCCAGAATTTCTCAGTCACGCTGTTTTCCAAAGTTCTCATCTTTCACGCCTTAGAAACATTCGAGCCCAGACATTCTGCGTTCGCACGACAATCGCCCAACTCAAGTACTCTTCAGACTTTCCCAAACTCGCATCCGCTCGATCGCATTCCTACATTTATTTATTATTATGTACGAGTTAATAAACCCTTTGGTATATATGTTACAGCGAAACACCGAAATCTGGAGAATGTCGACTTTCACCGGTGAATGTCAACATTCACATAGTCGCTTAGTGTATGTCCGAAATATTTGCTAAATACCCTTATTTCTGACTTACACCGGTAAATGTTGACATTCACCATGCACTAATGGTGAATGTTGAACATGTTGGAGATTTATATTTTCTTCTCCGTAATTCAGTCGCTATAAAACGCCACAAGGGTGACGTAACTTTTTCGCCTCTCTTTCTGAAAGGAATGACCAAGAATTTAAAATACACAGTACATTTTACATGAGAAAAGAAAATAATAGTAATAAAAAAATTACTTACTTATGTGATTCAAATCTTATTTATTGCAACAACTTAAACTATTATGACACTTTGAATTGCACAAGAGTCCCTTGCTTTTACAACTGCATTTATTTGTGGAACACTTGTTTTTTGGCTCTTCTATTTTGGACCTCCACCAGAGCATATCTGTGATTGTCGACACACACCGAAGAGGGTTCGAATGTACAACAATGTAATTAAATATTCGATCTTTCACCGACGTATTTGGTATCTGTTGACAATTAACCGGTGAAAGTCGACATTTTCCAATTTCGGTCATTTACGGTAACATATACATCAAGAAATATAATTATTAGTCGTAGGAGGGTTTGTTTAATATATATAATAATAAGAGAAGCCGAAAGTCTGAAATTACTTTTTAAGCATTCTTTTATTCTGCTGCATTCGTTTCTCTTTAAATCTTTGCATTTCTCCAAATGCACGGTGATTTCAATCTTTCAACCGATTTTGTTTCTTTAATTCAAGTTCACTTGCTAAAGATTCCTTTCAAACGACTCATTTCTCCATTTTTATCCATTTAGTACTAATAGAAAATAACATTAAGAAGAAAATCATAATTTAAACAACCACCAAAGATCGTTTGTAGGATAAGGTTGCTCAAGACGTACCCCTGAAGAAAAAATTCGTATAAAACTAACGATTTATCAAATAAATAGAAATTAAACGTGTTATTCAAAACTTGTGTTAATATTGTTGTTATTTATTGTAACGAAATTGCTAGAACATCTGATTGACTCAAATGTATATTTGCTTGTGGTTTTATGCGCTGTTGTCTCATGCGCTACAGTTCGTTCAAAAATTCAAGCAACCTTACCTTATGCGTCGAGTTTAACAGCTTTTCCGCCGGTCAATAATTCGCATTTCACCAAAAATGCGCGGGGTTAGAACCGTGATCGAATAAACGAATCCACTGTAAACGTTTTATTACTACTGGCCGACAAGATAACGGAAAATTGTCTTCAAGACGCTCGAAGCTTCTTCGACAAACACTACTGTGCAGCCTTGCACGCTAGTCTTCTTTCTTTCACGAAACTCGATGGAGAGGATGAGAGGAGTCAGCGTCGCGGAACAACGGTATCCTTTTCCAAAACTATCCCCTTCCACCCTCCTCTTTTTTCGTCTCCTTTTCCTTCTCTCTCCCTCTCTCTCTCTCTCTCTTTTTTTTTGTTAACGCCCGGATCCTTTTCAAGCGATAACAACGCGGTCGAGCAGCCACGAAGAGGTCGGTGGTCGGGGGTGGACGCTCTTTCGTGGTTGTATATCAGGGGCGTCGCGTTATTGGCCCCCGAGGCGCCACCGGGCTTTGTCGGGTGGCACGCCGCGCACCGGATAAACCGAGACCGAAGAACCGCTGACTTTTATGGGATAAACGGGGTAAAGACTACCCCTGCGCGTTTCTGTATCCGTGCACCACCACCGGGGAAACCGTCTGTGTACGTGCACGTCGCGAAGCAGATTCGTACACCGTGTCTACAAATGAAACAGCGGCGGAGAGAGAGAGGAGCAGAAAGGATCGCAGAATTACCGATCTTACGAGGTTACAATTTTTCGAGCTTTCAGAGTTTCATCGAGGTTTGTGTTCAAAGAGTAATGCCTTATGTTTAAATTTGGCATACATGAAATATCTGAGAACATATTTGCATTACTATCTTTTTTGATACTTTGATTTGTAATTGATTATTAATTAATCACTAGGTACGAATAGTCCAGTTATTAATCGCTATAATTATATTCACGTTTTAGTAGGACTGATAATTATAAAGGAAACTACGTCACTATAATATTATATTATAGTATTATAATCATTGGTACTTGTTCTCATCTATTATAGGGTAATTACACATAAATATTGATCAGTTACTATTTATTGGGGAAAGTTTTGTGTTTAAGAGATTTAATTAACTAGATACGGTACCATAAGAGTAATGTAATACTTAAATCTTTGGAGCACGGTGGGATTAAAAATGTCCCACCTTTTTGATGCACGGTAATGCATGGTGGGACATTTTTAGACCCACCTCGAAATATTATAATAACTGCATGTGCATAGGTTTATATTTAATCTTACTTACGTAAAACGGTTGGTAATACCATAAAAAGATGTTATAAATATGTTCGCTTGTATTGGCAAGTTTCAACATATCAGTACTTTGTTAATAAAAATATACCAATTTTGTTTAATTTAAAACGCAACAAAATTTCTGTGCAACATGGGTCCGTTTATTCTCTGAAATCCTGTGCCTCAAAGGGTTAAGGGTAACACGCGATTACGAACGAGTCAGAAGTGTCGACCGGGCAGACCTCAAGATTAAAACGTACTTACTAACCGCATAGACGGATAGATCGGCAAATAGGGAGGATAGAAGCGAGGAGACGGTGACTACGCCTCTGCTAAATAAACTAACCCCCGAGGGGTCGGAGGGAAGGATCGGCGGAGACAGAGGGGGTGGCAGTAGTGATGGCGGTGGTGGTGGTGGTGGTGGTTACTGCGCACCCCGACGCGGCTGCCGGGATTTTATTAACTTCTGCACAACGACGACGCGCCGCACGTTTCGTCCAAGTCGGACAGGGACAGAGGGATGCCGAGACCTCGTCTCCGACAAACAGCCAAATAAAGAGACAGTAATTATTGTGTTTGTGCCCGGTTTATTTCTTCGTTGGCCCGCGTCCTCGTCGCTCCCAGCAACTCCTCGCTTGGCGCGCTATCGGCTTTATCCTCTCTCCCACCCCTTCACTACCCTTCTCACTCCCTCTTTGTTGCTTCTTAAAAAATCACCACGATCCTTCTAATTAACCCTGTGGAAATTGTGTTTTCGTTGTCGTCCGGGAATTACGTTTTCGCGACCCTCGTTAAAGGTCTCCGTGGTTGATATCAGCAGGACTTGGCTGTTGGTTAACGTTAACCGACACTCGTTGTAGATTTAAGGTTGAAATTAATCACAGTTTACAAGTATTTAGAAAATAATGATTTAATTAAGAAATAGAATACAAGAGAAATGTCGTAATACAGTAAAGTGAATGCGTTCTGCTCGATGTTTTGAACGAAACTAGAGAGTCAAAGAAAAAAAAGGACCGTTAGTCCATTGCAGCCCTCAAAACTGTTTATATTAGCCCCACCAACGTCAAATGTTCCAAACGTCGGAGACGCGACAGGACAACGTATATCGTTGTCCTTCAATAACTTTTACGTGAAAATCGTGCTCGAACAGCTTTGATTTTTCACGAATATTAATGTAATGGACGGAATAGCCGAGAGACGGCAAAAATTAATATATTTAACGATGGGTAAAATAATTGTATAATAACTCTTGCAGCCGACTTCAATTATTGCTTTCGATTTCAAACTCTTAGATTATATCTTCTAATTATGGTGCATTATTCTCCTCGTTTTTAACACTCAGTGATTTCTCTCCCTTGAAATATGCGTGCAACCAGTCACGGTTACTTGAACTCGTTCAGACCTCGTCACTTCATCATTTTAAGTACTCTTCCATCACTTTTATTCCTTCTAGAGTACAGTGTACCCTTTTGCAACACGAGAGACACGTTCCGACTTATAAGAAACCATGTTATACAGTTTTAACACCCTGAAACTAAATTGAAAAAGAATCCAAAACTGTTTGCGAGTCTAAATTCAAAAGATTTCGAAATGTGTCTACAACCGCAAGCTTATTCATTACCAATTATAAATCACTGCTTTACACGTACAAAACTCCATGTAATATACGAATACGATGTACGTGAATCTAACCGTCGCGTGAATCGTTGAACGAATTTCAGAAAATTTCGCGGCCAGCGGGGCCATCGAGGGTGCCAATTACCGTAACACGCCACCGAAAGCCCGTAACGAAGGTACGGCATTAAAAGGTGAGGATCGCCGGCCGCGAGAGGGAGGAAGACGATATACAAACGAGGCGATCTACGGCCGTAAATAGGGCGCACAAAGGTGGCCACGTGCATCGCCATGCAGCTAACGTAGGCGAAACAGGATTGGACAGAAGGGCCGTGGACGAGAGGAACACCGGCGGAACGATTCGGAAGTCCGATCAGGGGTCCATTCGGCGCTTTGATCCGTTACAGTAGCGTAGCCGTGGCTGCAGCACGTGGCTGAATGCTCGCTCCCCCATGGACCCCGCCATCGGTCCGCAAGACAACCCCACCGTCGCCAGCGAGACCCGTCCTTGCTCCCTGTATTCACGGGGAATTCCAAATGATCGCGAAATAACCGCTCACTTATATCAATTCACTGACTGCTCTTTATAAAGGCGCATTCACGCGTGCCATCCACCAACGATCCACCCCCGCACGCACGTTAAGGACTCTATATTTCCTCCCTCATCCAGCTCCCCCTCGGCCTCGACAGCTTCCTTTTCAGCCGCGTCCTTCTTCATTGGCCTCCTTCGTCGTGCCTCCGCGTCCCTTTCGCGGCCGGTCTCTTTCTGGCCCCCGCAGACTTCGGTAACCCGCCGAACGATCGAGGCCCTCGACGCGATGACGATGGGGAACCGTCGTGATACACCACAGGGTGACGGGGCGCAGGGTCCCCCATGCGTCCTCCACTTCGCTCCCTTCTTTTTTTCTCCAGCCTGGCTTTTAACGTCGGCCTCGAGAGGCGATCGGGAATTATCTTAGTCAATTAACTTGGACGCGCACCGCGCGCGTACACCCTCGATTATCGCGCGTTAATCGCCCGTCGAGAGGAGCTGGGAAAGAGGAGAGCGGCACTTTGTTCGCGAACGTGTGCGAGAACGACTGTAGTACGCGTTGGACGCGGGCTAACGTTGAACGACGGCCACCGCAGGAGGGGCAGGACGACCGATTGTCGTCGGCTTGGAGAACGAGATTGGCTGGCACAGAGTTTCGTGCCGCTTTTTTGTGTTTCTTCTCGTTTCCCTCGTTTTCGCTCTGTCGCTTTCCTGCTGGAATGGCCAGGGAAACGGACGGAACGGGGGACCATTTTAAGATTAATGGCTCGCGCGTTCGAACGGGTTATCGTTGAGCAGGTGTGCAAGAGGGAGCTTATAGGAACCTTGATGAACGTCGTTTAGCGGAACGCTTTTCGATTTAAGTGGTTTAAGTCGAGAACGTGTTTCGAAATAAAAAGGAAACGAAAGGAAAGCGCTTAATGGAGTTTTCCTCGAGTGATGCGTAAAGTAAAACATTACCGGAAGGGTTTTAAGTCGTTGAACTTCTATTTCTATTCGTGTGGTTACACTTTTATATGTCAGAATAAAAACATTCGTAAAATTTACTTACAGTTAGTGTACCATTTAATTTGTCTGTATTATTATTGTATATTAAATATCTTTTAATAAGTACCTACATTATTAAACCGGTTACACTCAGTGAAGGAAATCTAGAAAATTGTATGGAATTGACAAAATTATAGCTATTGGGTTTTTATTGCAATTATATTGGTTGAAGGAAACTGGTCTTACTGTATTACAATTAATATATTTTTTTACATACCTCTACTTTCGAACATTCAACATTTGCACACACTTTCAGGAACCAATTGTGAGCGAAAATCGAATGCATATATTATACAATAGATACCGCGATTATACTACTGTTCCAACAGTTTTTAATCGAAACAAAATTCCCAAGACTCTAGCGTTAACACTAGAACCACCAACAATTAAAGTGTATTTATTTGCATGGAAGAGATCAAATTGAAAATTACATGGAAAAGTACTGAATATATAGAAAACAAATCTTTATTTATAGCTTCTGCAGAAAATCATAGTAAATTTTGAAAGCTTCATCACAGCAAATTTATAAGGTTACCATGATTAATCACCAATTGGTCATTTTGACTGCTCAGGTAATTCTAGTGTTCACCCTTAACGCTCCATTGGCTCCTCTCCGGAGGCATTGTATATTCAATATGATTACATACCAGATTAAATTATTAATTTATTATTCATATTATTAATTTATTATTAATATTATTAATTTATTATTAATATTATTAATTTATTATTAATATTATTAATTTATTATTAATATTAATTTATTATTAATATTATTATTAATATTATTAATTTATTAATTTATTATTCATATTATTAATTTATTATTAATATTATTAATTTATTATTAATATTATTAATTTATTATTAATATTATTAATTTATTATTAATATTAATTTATTATTAATATTATTATTAATATTATTAATCCTTTGCACTCGATTGGTGACTATTAGTCCTTTAATGATACTAACTTCAAAAATGTTCAAAGTCGAAATATTTACTAAGATTCGCCTATATTAAATGTTCTTCAGCTTACTTAAGTCATATTAAAATTTATGTGTATAACTATTTAACTTCCGGGTCTGATTAATAAACGAACTAATTAAATTCCGTAAACTTGCGAAGGTATCATTTGGCGACTGACAGTCGCCTCTCTAGCGCAAAGGGTTAACATTATTATTAGTTTGTCATTAAATTATTTTCCGCCCTATTTTTATAGTTAAAAAACAGGGAAGAATATTATGTCGAGGATGTAAAGCTGAACAATAGTATTTACTACGAAGAAATCAGAATTTTCTGAAAAAGCGGTTGTTGCGTATAAAGAAAAGAAACGCACGGAACGCTAAGGGTTAAACGTGTTAACCTCTCACCCTCGCTGTTCTCGCGCTCCATCCACATTTTTCTCATCGGATATACATGATACGGCTAGCTGTCGAGCACTCGATATCCTCCTCCTCGTTCGCCGGGCAGTACCAGGAAGAATGATCGAATTAACAGAGAGCATCGGCGGGAGGCGGAGGAGGACGAGACGTCGATTAGCCGTTGAAGAGTCGCCGGGCGGATAGATGATAACCGGGCTCGACGAGCGGCCTGAAAATCGACGACGAACCAAGAAACGAGGAAATGATCGTCGCCGAAAGGACTTTCCCTGGCTGGTGGGTAACGGCGACGGTGGATTGGTCGGTGGCAGGATTCAGGAGACAATGGCCAGAAGGAACGAAGAGGAAATATAATTGAGCGATTTGAGACGTCGTCGTCGTCGTCGTCGTCGTCGCTGGGGGAGAAAAAGAGGAGCGTGTAGGAGGTGGACGGGGGCGACGGGGATGAGAAGGGAGGAAGGGGAGGCGGAGGAGGAGACAGGACCGCCGCGATAAAGTATAATTATTTTCCGATAGAGTGGAAATTATTCGGGAACGAGCGACGAGTTATTGGCGATATTCATACTTTTATTAAACGGTTCTCCCTCTCTTTCACCCTTCCTCCCTCTCGTTCTCTCTCCCCGTCCTCTCTCCCCACCGCCAACCCCCACCGACGCTTCCGTCGCCCCTTCGACTGGCACCCTTTCTTTTTTTCCTTTTTTTTTTACTTCAGCGTCGATCGGAGATGTATAGCCGGCACTCGCGGCAAATTAAGCCCTCTGCCGCTACTATTTTATTCCATTGTCCTTCCGGTCGAGGATACGCGCCGCGATTCCGCGGCCGAGAATGTAATTACCACCGGCTGTATCCCCGTTTGAATCCCTGACGTTGAACAACAACCGACGATATGTACACGGTGTAATCGCTTAAATAATTAGTTCCGACGATTAATCAAGCCGGCCTCTCTCTTTCGCGTAATCGTCGCCGATACAGGAATCGCGGGACATCGGAGCAGGAAATTTCATTATGCCCGGCCGGCGGTGAAACGCGCGGGAAATCGGAATTCGGGACTCGAAAGTCGATTCAACGGGTAACGAAGGAGAACAGCGGCACTTTTCGACGGCTGTCACGTCGATGACGAGCCGGAGTGGCCTGTTTAAACCTTCTATTGTGTTGTGATCCACGTGAACCGATAGTGTCTTTTTAAATTAGTATGATTATTTTATTTGAAACGTCATTCAGATCAGGGTTTCTTAATGTGTCTGTTGGTACACTAATATTAAAAAGTTTTGAAGTACTTCAACTTTCGTAAATTTAATTCTCTTGTTAATTCGAAACTAAGTTTTCGTTTTTTAGCTTCTTCAACGGTCATCAATGTTAACGTTAACCGTTCACCAAGTTAATACTCAACCTTGTGCAACGAAATTACAGTTCAAGCAACGAGATTCTAAAACTTGTACAAAATGCATACTCTTTTTAAATTTTTATCAGTTTAAAGTATAAAAATGAGTGTTTCATTAAATCTTCAAAATTAACGCAATTGTAACCCAATTAGCATCAATCTCACGAAGACAACAAGAAGGTCGCTAAAGAACTTTCTAAATATTGCCTCGTCCCTTTAACACTAGGTTTACAGGAGCCGTCAATTTGACGGATTTCGGATTTTATGATCAAGATTTGCAAAGACAATTATTATCATTCTTAGGAATTTTTGTTAACTTTTATTGACGGAGTGATACAAATACACCTTAATCTATTTCCCCCTCAGCTCTGCAATTAAAAATTCTATGTGATGTATACCTATTTCTTAACCCTAGATTCATACACATGCATGGAGAGATACGCCATTCATAAACATTCGTCTCTCTGACGAACATATTATATCGATGATTTTTGTTTTATAGAATACAAGGAGCAATGAAACATAGTTTAAATCTGAAAAGTTGTTTATTGATCGGTAATTTTCTGAAATGAAAATGAACACGATAGATATTCCAAGCAATCGAAGTTCATCTTTGAGTTTCTTTTAGTTTAAAATTTAGAAGTTTTTACATATTTTGCGCGGTCTGTAAGACGAATGTTTATGAATTTATGGTTAATATATATGTATATTACAAATGGATGTACTAGAAACGCCTATAAATCTAGTGTTAAACAAAAGTCTTATCAACTTAACCGTAACCAACAAATTCTCCTCTCTGCCGCACGCTACATAATTTCAAAAAAAAAAAAAATACAAAAATCAAACCATATCTCCCACACGAAAGATCAAGCACGTACAAGGGACCTGTTCGATCAAGGAATAAACGGAACACCTAGTATCAGGGCACGTTAGCCAAAATTCTGTGTGATGTATACCTTCTCTTAACACTAGATTGCCGGATATTAGATGTATACCTATTTTGCCTGAAATGAGTCAATTTAACTCAAACATGAAAATTGAAGTTTAAAAAAAAAATAAAAGTTTATTTTTAAGAAAGTTTGTTCAAAATAATTTTTACACACATATGCTGGTTTTAAAATTCATTTTCCGTCGATTTTTTTAATTAAATTTCGTACAAACGCCCTTACTTCTATTCCTTTCACATGATACTTGAACTTAACGAAATCACAAGTGAGTCGAATTGACTCACTCTGGCAATCTAGTGTTAATATATATGTATATTACAAACATCTGTACAAGAAACGTCCGTAAATCTAGTGTCAAACAAAAGTCTTATCAACTTAAACGTAACCAACAAATTCTCCTCTGTACCTCACGCTACATAATTTCCAAAAAAAAAAAACAAAAATCAAACCATGTCTCCCACACGAAAGATCAAGCACGTACAAGAAACCTGTTCGATCAGGGGATATATGGGACACCTAGTACCAGGGCACGTTAGCTAAAATTCTGTGTGATGTATACCTATTTCTTAATATATATGTATATTACAAATAGATGTACAAGAAACGTCCATAAATCTAGTGTCAAACAAAAGTCTTATCAACTTAAACGTAACCAACAAATTCTCCTCTGTACCTCACGCTACATAATTTCCAAAAAAAAAAAACAAAAATCAAACCATGTCTCCCACACGAAAGATCAAGCACGTACAAGAAACCTGTTCGATCAGGGAATAAACGGAACACCTAGTACCAGGGCACGTTAGCCTGCACGTCTATCCGGCTTCCTTCCTGCGCCACGCTATCTTACTTTATAAAAGCAGACGATCCTCGTCCTGCTGATGACACGTTGATAATGATACTCCGCAGCTATTCAAGAACGAGTAACATTGTTAACTTTGCAATAAAGCTGGGGTGATACCGTCAGCCGAGGGAACAGAGGGAGAAAGAGGGAGCGGGAGGATAAGGGAAAGAGAGAACGGCAAAGTGACGACGTGGGGGTTGACGAGGGGGGAGGCGAGGGGCGGTTGAGAAAGAGGAACGACGGGAGCGACGAGGGAATAAGAAGAGAGACAGAGGCAGGAAGACGAGCAGAGGGGCGACGGGGAAGGGGTGAGCCGAGGGGAGGGGGATAAAGCGACACACAGAAAGCGAGATCTCACCCATTGTAAGGTAAGGGATGATAATAGGTTGACATCTGCACTCAGCAGCCCCCCGGTTCCAGCAGCTCGTTGGAAACGCAATTAATATTCGTAATTATGCCACATCCCCACCTACGCTCCACTTCTAGACCTCCCTCCCTCCCTTCACCCCCTCTTCCCGTCCCTGTCCCGTTCGTTGCTTTCTATCCGATGCTTCGCCTCGGTATTCTAACCGGTTACTTTCGTAGTCCCGTCGAAGAAACGGGAATTTAACGAGATAAGTTGCAATCACGACATCGGGGAGGTATTAATTTTTTTTCCCGTCTCGCTTCCGACCCTGCTCGTGACTAAGGGTAGGAAGGGGGGGAGGAAGAAGGGGGGTCGGTTGGAAAGGTTGCGCCCGGGTGTATGCAAATTTTTCGATCCGATTAAGCGGAACACGGATCCCTGCGAAAGGATTGAGCACGAGCCAGGCACGAAATGAATATTAATCCGTGTACCTACATGGGATGGTTAGCGATAGTTTTTATTAGGAGGGTCATTAGGTTCGCCTAATTGTAAGGTTAATCTTCGAACAACCGTTTGGCAGCGACGCGAGGAGCGATTAGTGCGACCTTCCGTGGTGTTTACTTGTTATTTTAGTTGGAATTTGTTAAATAAGATTAATTTGAAAGGGTTGTATTTATTTTAATGTACACTCTGCCGTAAAAGTTTGGAGTATCAAATATCATTAAAGGAAGAAAGAAGGATTTTTTGAGAAAAATTAAATGCACTATAGTAGAAATTGTTTTGCCTCCAATTATAGGCAAATATGATTTCATTGTCGTAGCAGAATAATATTTTTTGATGAAATGTTTATTAACCTCAGGAAAATTGTACTCGAACTGATTTTGAAATTATAACACACTTGAAATTTTTCTGTGATAATGTACTTATGGTAATTAAATACATATCACTGTACATGTACTTAGATTAATGAGTAGTACAATCAAATCTGAAAAAGAGAGAGAGAAGTGTTACGAGCTCCGTACGAATTAGTTACGAATTACATGTAAGAGAAACAAGTAAGTACGTAAAGATAGAGTTTAGTTTCCTAGATAGACACATACATACATATATATATGCATTAGCTTGGTACCGTTCTTTTCATTAACCCTTTTCACTCCGTTGTCCCCTCTCAGGGGACAGTAGACTTTGTTAGTGGTTCCGGGGAATCGACTTACCCCAGCGTAACCTTTTCAGAAATGCATGTTTCTGTGAAGTTTTTTGCTAAAATGGCACAAGATATCAAATCAAAATATGGTACAGTTACCAAGATATATATAAAAAAATAGTGATTTTGAGGAATCGAGAATACGTCCATCCAATACGTCCGAGATGACGCGGAGTGCAAAGGGTTAAATATATTTATGTCCATTTTTGTCACTTTCACCTATAATTCCACGCGTTTTTATTAACACGTTCCCTGCCGGACATTTTTTTTAAGACTTTCCGTCCAGGCCAGCGTGGGGCGTATACGACCCACATTTTGTTTATGGTTGACACAAGCATGTTTTTTGTGGTATAATACACAATATTTCAGTAATTTAAACCATAAATTTAAAAGAAAGGCAATATCTCTTTATAAATTTAAACCAGAAAGTTTATTTGACAAAATATTGTTAAAAATATACCATTTTTTAAAGGCTTTTTCCGGCGTGGGAGGAAATTTTAGCATGGGGCGTATACGCCCCTCGCGGCAAGGAACGTGTTAACAATTCAACAAAATGTAAGAAACGTCGCCAATTTTTAGAATCCGTCTAATTTTATCCAACAAATATTATCCAATATCCTTTAAATATTTGAAACCTTTGTTGCTTCATTTCAAATGATCGCAAAACAGGCGCACGATGACCTCTGCAATTGACTGTAGGTGGGTTTGTTTAAAACGAAACATCCTGTAGATTCAAAGATCTTAATTCAGAAGAGTTTCAACAATTAATGCGTTCGTAGATTTGATGAGATCACGTCAATGAACGTTGCAGGGCACCGGACACGCGGTATTTTCTGACCTGGCTCGTTACAAACAATAATGGAGTCAGGATTTATATTTGCGGCATTGAGGTAACCCTCCATTCTTCCACCCCTTCCAAAAACTGTCACGTTCAGCCTACCACCCGCTGTCCCCTCTAATTGCCAGCCTCGAACACGAAGAATCAAAGATACTGTCGATCCTGACACGATCTTCAGTTTCCATCGATCGATCGCGACGGAATTAACGAATCTGTTAACGGGGTTATTCCTTGGTGAGCACAAGTCTTTCAAGCAATGAAGTTAAAAATTGATAAGAACGAATTAATTTTTGTTAGACCGACAGTGTGAGACAGTGATTGGCGAAACCGATCGAATATACTTCGTTATTACGTTTCATTTTCTTGAAGCATAATTGGCAATTTTCGAATATGTTAATTCATTAAAAATTTCAGACGATTTCGAAGAGATCTTTTGTTTGAAACAATTGACGATTGATAAAAAAATGTGAGTCAATCGTTAAAAGTTTAAGACGAGAGGACAATATAGAACACTGTTTTATGGTCTGCAAAAATATTGTGTGTACATTCATTTTTATTGTTATTATGGTAGAACACTATTAGCGTAGTTTATTTCTTGTGAATTAATTTATTTATTTTCGTTGACCCTTTGGTCTTAAACTTTTGTCCGCTACCGTACCCAATTACACATTCTACTTTACTTTACTAAAGGACCATTGTTGAATAGAAACCCGAGTTATGGAGTCGTAAAAAGAGTTGAGGATTAACCCTTTGCGCTTGCTAAATAATAGTTCCGCAAATTTTCAGATTTCAGTTAATTTGTTTATTAATCAGTCTCAGAGGTTAAATAAACGTATATGTAAATTTTACTATACAACTTAACTAAACTGAATTACGTTTAATATAGGCGAATCTTAGTAAATATTTCGAATTTGAAAATTTTAGAAGTTAGTATCACTAGATACTAACAGTAATATGACTAACAGTCAGCTCTCAAATGCAAAGGGTTAAACATAGAGTCGCGTGGCAGAGTTGGGTTAGAAATTAGTGTAGTGGAAGAAGAAAAGGCCTATAAGGGTTCTCTTGGAGGAGGAAAGGGTCATTGTTGAATACAAAACCGAGTTGTAGAGTCGTAAAAAGAGCTAAGGAATAAACATACAGTTGCATGGTAAAGTTGGTTTAGAAATTAGTATAGTGGAAGGTGTAAAGGCCTATAAGGGTTTTCTCGAACGAAAAAAGGACTAATGTTGAATAGAAAACCGAGTTGTAGAGTCGTAATAAGAGTTGAGAATCAAACATAGAGTCGCGTGGCAAAATTGAGTTAGAAATTAGTGTGGTGGAAGAGAAAAAAGCCTATAAGGGTTTTCTCGAAAGAGAAAAGGAGCGCTGTTGATTATAAAACCGAGTTGAAGAGTCATGAAAAGAGTTGAGAATCAAACATAGAGTCACATGGCAAAATTGAATTAAAATTTACTGTGTACTGTAAATTTTGCTATCAATCATAACAATAATAATAATAATCGTAAGAACCTTTTTTCTACAATACGAAGAGGTTCGTCCTAGAAAGTGAGTGTCAAATACGACAGCTGCCGCGAGAAGCGAACAAGCTTTTTTAATCGATGCACCTCGAAAACCGGCCGCGAAGCCTCGTTTTCGCGTTGGCAATCGGCCCGAATCGGGGGTGGTGTACGTGGAGAGGTCCGTGGGCGAAACACATAATTCCATACCTAAGAGAGACCGTCAATGGGGCGGAAATTACGCAACGGAATTTGCGACTTCTCGTCCACCGAAAGCCCGCTGTCCAAATAGAAAATGGATTAAGAGCATCGAGGTACAGTTTCGAAGCTGAGTCGCAGATATTATCGGTAATAGCGCAATTATGATAATGGTGGGTAATTCTGCACAAAATTCAAACGGGGGTGGGGGGAGGGAGGGAAGTAGGGAAGAAGAGAAACGCGAGAAGAAGTGACAGAGACGGAGGCAGAGGGAGAAAGAGAAAGAGAGACGAGCAAGGGGTGTAGGGGGTAGGGTGTGGGAAAATGACGGGAGGAGGAGGTGGAAGGAGACAGCCAAGCGAACTGAGACTGCTAATGAAGGAAACAGTTAGATTCAAACGGCCTCCAATAATTATCCTGCCAGCCATCCATATTATAGTCTCGACAATGCGCGAAATTGTTCACACTTCCCTTGACAGTACACCTAACGCTCCGTAGTTCCTGGATGCTGGATGCAAAGGGATGCTCCGATACAGAGACACGTTTCGCTGCCGGTTACGTTACTGCACGTTGCTCGAAAGAAGTTACAGGCGACTGTACAGGTTGCGCAGGAAGGGTAGTTCGCTTGCAACGTCCAACGATGTTCGTCGCGCATTGTTACACGCTACGTCCGGTTTAACCCTTTCACGGTGTAATAAAATGACGAACTGCGCGCGAGAAGCAGTTTAAACACTAGATTTATGGACATTTCTTGCCTATGTATTTCCAACATACATATGTTAAGTAATAAGGGAAACATCAATCATAATTTGAAATTGCAGAACTGAGAGGGAAATAGATTTGGGTATATTTGTATCGTTCCATCGATAAAAGTTGGCAAAAATTTGCTAGGAATAATAGTAATTATTTTTTCAAATTTTGCTTATTAACTTCGAAACCCATCAAATTGTCCCGTAAACCTAGTGTTAAAAAGATAATTACTCTATTATTTTCAAGACCTCTAACATTTTTTTGCGTTGGACTGAAAAAGGGATTAACCTCGATAAAAGTTAGCAAAAATTGCTAGGAATAATAGTAATTATTTTTTCAAATTTTGCTTATTAACTTCGAAACCCGTCAAATTGTCCCGTAAACCTAGTGTTAAAAAGATAATTACTCTATTATTTTCAAGACCTCTAACATTTTTTTGCGTTGGACTGAAAAAGGGATTAACCTCGATAAAAGTTAGCAAAAATTGCTAGGAATAATAGTAATTATTTTTTCAAATTTTGCTTATTAACTTCGAAACCCGTCAAATTGTCCCGTAAACCTAGTGTTAAAAAGATAATTACTCTATTATTTTCAAGACCTCTAACATTTTTTTGCGTTGGACTGAAAAAGGGATTAACCTCGATAAAAGTTAGCAAAAATTGCTAGGAATAATAGTAATTATTTTTTCAAATTTTGCTTATTAACTTCGAAACCCGTCAAATTGTCCCGTAAACCTAGTGTTAAAAAGATAATTACTCTATTATTTTCAAGACCTCTAACATTTTTTTGCGTTGGACTGAAAAAGTGAATAACCTCGATAAAAGTTAGCAAAAATTGCTAGGAATAATAGTAATTATTTTTTAAAATTTTGCTCATTAACTTCGAAACCCGTCAAATTATCCCATAAACCTAGTGTTACTAACATTTTTAACCTTCATTGTTTCTATACAACAAACCTTAATAATTACTTTACCACGGCACGATTTAAGGTGTGAAACTTACCCTGCTGTAATTTATGGCTTACCCGAATCTATATCGCATTTAAATGCAAAAGGATTAAGCGTAAGCTTACTTACACGCCACGTTACACGCTAACTGTAAGAAATTTCGTATGAAAATTATTTGATGTCATTGGCAAAATTTAATGGATCGATTTCTGGTTTTAAACGGTCGCTGACAGAGGTTTTAAAATCGATGTGAGTTTTTGAAACAAGTCTACGTACTTTCGTTATTTTTATATAGAGTCCCCCTGCCCCCCTGCTTGGTCGAGTATATGGTCGAATCGTGCGTTTCGTTCGCCAGGTGGATCGAATGAAAGTCGATTAGTCGAAAGACTTAGGATCCCGGAAACACCCGTTCAAACGTTATTATATACATTTGATAGTTGCAGCGTGTATAATCGGATTCCGGGGACGAAAATCTATAGAAAGGAGCGCGAAACCGCAACCGTTCCGGGAAACGTAGGGGCGCGCACACACCGTAATGGCGGATTACAAGGTTACAGCAATCGCAAAACGAGGTAAATGGATTAGGATGCTCCTTAGAACCAGTTCGGTCCCTTTGCTCTATTGTTTCCCCTGTTGTTCAGCCGTTTGTTCTGATACAATTTCCCAAAACGATTAGCATTTGGCCTGGATAAGGCGATAAATCGAAGGATTTTTGGAATTGGTAAACGTGCAATTTTCAATTGATAATTTCGTGAAAAGGATCGTACTTTGTTGATTTTGAAACACTTTTTCAGTTGGAATTTCATCAAACTTTATACTGCCAACATAGTCGTATTAACCGCATTATAAGGACAATGAATAAGATTTGGAACTTTGTCGATTTTTTCGGATCTATTCATTCTTTCAAACGATGACTGTGTACGCTAATTTACTTACTCCGATTTTGAGTAAAATAAAGTGAATAAATAAATAAATGTAAGAATGCTATGGAGTGGATGCGACTTTGGGAAAGTGTGAAGAGTGGTTGAGTCGAGCAATAGTCGTGTGAACGTAGAATGTTTGGACTAGAGTGTTCAATCTAAGGTATGAAAGATGAGCATTTGAGAAAATTGAGCGACTGAGAAATTTTTGGTGAACTTAATCGAATGCATCGAGTGAGAAAGGTTGACAATTAAAAAGAAAAGAAATGAGTGTTTGGATTGACGGCAGATATAGTGTCAGAACGGAATAGTTGCTAAATTGTAAAGTCATAAATATTAGATTGCGATGGAGTAGATGCGACTTTGGGAAAGTGTGAAGAGTGGTTGTGTCGAGCGATAGTCGTGTGAACGTAGAATGTTTGGACTAGAGTGTTCAATCTAAGGCATGAAAGATGAGCACTTGAGAAAATTGAGCGACTGAGGAATTTTGAGTGAACGTGATCGACTGCATCGAGTGAGAAAGGTTAACAATTATAAAGAAAAGAAATGAGTGTTTGGATTGAAGGCAGAAATAGTGTCAGAATGTAGTAATTGCTAAGTTGAGAAGTCATTTAAGTTGTTACTATTAAACTGTTTTAAATATATACTAATAATATTCTAAGCACTTCACTTTATTTTATTCACACCTGAGCCTTACCATCCCACTCTGCTAAATAAAAGTAAAGTAGAATTTCCTATTTAAACAAATAAATAAATAATTACCTGCACTAAGTTAACAAATTAATCCTCAAACTTTTCATCCCTCCTTTTCATCTCTGATAGAGGTGGAACACAGAGAACGAGGCTGTAATAAGGAGAAGAAAAAAAGAAACAAAGAACCAAATCATTAGAATGAAGACGATTATAGAGTCAATAGATGTACTGTAAGATATAGTATAAATTAGCATTGTACATAAATGTATTTTAGAGAAGAGAGAGAGCTTTATTCCAAAATCCAACAATCTCCACCGTTGTATCGCGTTCATCTTGCTCCCTATAACTGTGTTTCCCTGCAATATAACTTCTGTGCACAAAAATGTCGGTTTATTAACCCCCACCCCCACCCCCCGTTCCTTCGAAATCCAAACGCGACCGCGTGCAACAGACTCCGTCGTTGATTGCGGACCCCTTGCGAAATATAATCAGACCGTTGAATGCGAACGTCGAACCGATCGTCGGACACGTAAATTCACGTCGTCGTAGTCGGCGCCGTCGCCCCGCGTCGTCGTCGGGCCTCGAAACGCATCGGTGTGGCCGCAGACACACGGAGGTTCAGCCCGGCTGCGTTGATGTGTTGATATTAGTAGAGCTAATTTGATAGTTTAATCAATTTCCGTAAGCCGACGGGAGTTTAATGGTGATGTCATCATTTTCAACGGGGCACAATGGGGTTAATCTCGCTCGACGAGCTAATATTCGGTGGGTTAACAGAGTTTCAAATGCAGGCAGGGCCGTCATTTGCTCTCGCATCCGCTCGCGACCCGCGGCACGGTCGGGTTAGACAAAGAAAAACGCCTGGCCCGGGTCGTCGATCGTTACGTCTCGCTTCTCAAAATATTCCGGGAACCTGGATGCCGTACGGGTTCGCGGTACCGAGACGAGAAATCGAGCGGATGGTTAACCCTTTCGCAGACGAGCGGTGACTGTAGTCGCCCAACGACCGATGCTCGCTACGTACTAGTAGGGGGCAAAAGTTTACGACCGAAGGGTCGAGGATATTAATGTGACTAATTTATAGGAAATAGCATGATAAACAAAACTTGTTTATGTAGGAATTATTTATTGGCCGATGGGTTTTTACATAAACTACGCCAGCTAATGCAACGACTTCTAATAACGCACTGTGAACTATATCTTATAACGAACTCTGAACTCTGAACTATGAACTATGAACTCTAAATCTCATGAACTAAAAACTCTGAACTAACTCGAAACAACTTTCGCCAGAGGCGCATATACGCGTCCATAGTTCACAGGAATGGCTTTCGTCAGAGACGCATATACGCGTCCATAGCAGTCAAAGGGTTAACAGAGCGATAATGGTAAAAAAATTCCCGCAATAAAAACACCGGCATGAACTTGGTACAGCCCGTTCATGCTGATCACAGACTAGAGGGGAAGTCCTCTGAGAGTTCATTAGGATCATAATAATAATAATAATGTAGTGATTTAGAGAGAGAGAGAGAGAGAGAGAGAGAGATTTCAAAAGGACGAATGGGTAATTAGATTGTTTGTAATGGAGCGAATGATAGGCTGAGTGAAGAAAGAATGAGAGGGAATGAGTGAGAGAGCGAGAGAGAGCGCGTGAACCGGTGTGACAAAAGACGAAGGTAGTCAGTAGAGTAAGAGACGCGAATGGCGAGCGAAGGCGTTGTGAGCGGACAAGTGTAATGTGATTAATGTAGTGATTTAGAGAGAGAGAGACAGAGAGAGAGATTTCAAAAGGACGAATGGGTAATTAGATTGTTTGTAATGGAGCGAATGATAGGCTGAGTGAGGAAAGAATGAGAGGGAATGAGTGAGAGAGCGAGAGAGAGCGCGTGAACCGGTGTGACAAAAGGCGAAGGTAGTCAGTAGAGTAAGGTAGTCAGTAGAGTAAGGTAGTCAGTAGAGTAAGGTAGTCAGTAGAGTAAGGTAGTCAGTAGAGCAAGAGACGCGAATGGCGAGCGAAGGCGTTGCGAGCGGACAAGCGTAATGTGATTAATAAAACTATTTAATATCTAAAACTACAACAATAATGATGATAATAATTACGTTAGCGCAAGAAATACGGAGGATCTGAAAACAACGACTCATACGCATAATACCAGTGATAATGTCAGCCACAGGAATCACACCCAACAACTTCAAACTTAGCCCAGCTGCAACTACATCCAAACACGCATGAAGAAATACAGTGAATTGGATATAGTTCGAGGCTCGATGCAGCACGGAAAAACCTTTTTCTCCCTCTGACTCCCCCCAACCTTGGAGGACGACGAGGCGTTAGGCCGGCATTCCTTGCTCGAACCTCGTAGCGAAAAAAGAGTCACGCGATAGTAACGGTATTTTAACGTCCCCACACTATCTTTATTCATTTCATAAGTATTGTAATTTTCATTACAATATTTGTATTATTAATATAGGAAAGTTCTGTAAAATGTAGAACGGAAGATGGAATTCAGGTGTGAAAAATAAAAGTGAAGCGATTGAAATATTAATAAAAGTATATTTAAAACAATTTAACAAAAACAACTTAACACGTTGAACGCCCAGCGTAAATCGGTGGAGTTTCTCCCAAGACCTAAACCCGAAACTCGGAGTGTAAACAGCGCAATGTTATATTTACTTTATAATTTATTGTTATTGTATATCGTATATACTTATCATAATTGTGTTACAAATAAAATTAGTATAAATTACCTCCAAAATTTTGTTTTAATTAGAAAAGTGTCAACCGTTTACAAGAAACATAGCCGTCACCCATATCTGGGTGACGTGGCGTTCAACGTGTTAAACGACTTTACAACTTAGCAACTTCAACACTCTTTCTACGTTCACAATCAAAACCTTTCTTCTACGTTAGTCAAAAGCTTTCTGCCTTCACCGTCCAATACTTTCTGCCTTGCGCTCGCATTTTCCCCGTCATATATTCTTCCAAACACTCGTTTCCTTTTATTCTAATTGTCAACCTTTCTCACTCTACGCATTCGGTCACGACCACCCAGAATTTCTCAGTCACGCTGTTTTCCAAAGTTCTCATCTTTCACACCTTAGAAACATTCGAGCCCAAACATTCTGCGTTCGCACGACAATCGCCCAACTCAAGTACTCTTCAGACTTTTCCAAACTCGCATCCACTCGATCGCATTCCTACATTAATTATATTGGTGGTGCTTGAGAGGCACACTTGGAGCCATAAGGGTTAAAACTGATTCTACGACCAACAAAACATGTTATTCTCGATGGAATGAAACAAAACAAGCATTCACGATGATTGTTCACGATATCTATCCGTGGAAACTGTAACCAAATTGTTGTAGGTCCTGCATTTTTTTCGGGTAACTTCTTTCCAGCCTGGTCTTCAGCCCAGCAGGTACAATTTGGGTGTCTCGTTTCCGGTTAGCGTACATCTCTGTGCGCATTTTTTGTTTTTAGAGGATCGAACAACGAACGACCGGCTACCCTCCGGTATCAGTGATACGCGACGATGACACTCGATCGCTAGGATAAAGGATCAAGTTATTCCAGGGGGGGGGGGCACGGCTGTTTGAAAAACAACGATGGAAAAAGACGGGCGAGAGGGGGTTGGGGTAGGCAGGGGGTAGGTGGGGACAAAGCGAAAAATGAACAGGAAAAAATAACACTTTTTCATAACTGATAACTAAATGAACCTCTCGTGATGCGCGCGCGCTCTCGCCCACTTCGACCGGATATTCCATCAAAAATTTATACGATGACGAGGCGAACACGAAATGAACGAACGGAGGGAAAAAGATGGACAATTGACGGGGAAAAAAAATCGAGCACTTTAAAACGAAACAATCGTGTGTAGCCATCGTTGAAATAAAAATATGTGCGTTCAACGGAAAACAACAAAAACAAAATAAAGGAGAGCCGAACATTTAGGGAAAAAAAAGCAGTAGCAGAAAAATAGATGCGAAGAAAAAACACGGTCGCCTGCAACGTAGATGCATGCGCGGTGAAAGAGGAGAAAAAAAGGATGAAATCAATGCGTAATGCAGGTATCGACGATCGTATAAATGAAAAGTCAGCACGATGCCGGGGGTTCGTTTGCAAACGGACGATAAAGAATTCCCATACGATACACGGCTCGCCTCTCGCGAACCCAGGGAAAAATCAAGCTCGAATAGGCCGGCTGACTGCGGCTGGGGTGGGGATAGAACAGGCAGGAAGAGTGGGGAAGCGGGAAAGAGTGCGCGGAGGCAGAGTAGAGAGCGAGAGAGAGAGAGAGGGATGCCGGATTACCACCGGCGGAATTAAAGATTCACAGGCGTGTTTCGCAGTTTTCGTTCGAGCGGCCCTGCATGCGAATCCCCGAGCGGGCATATTAGGTGGAGGCACGCAGTTAGGCAATAACCGCTGTCAATAGAACCCGGCCTCTCCTCCTCTCCTGGAGTGGCCCCCACTCGAAAATGCTACTCGCTAAATTAGGTAGGTTATATGGGCTTCGTTTCATTTGCGAGCAAACTTTAATAAACGCTAAAATTGCGTAAAAGAGCAAGGTTTTCAGACGAGCGAATCAGGGTCGGGGGTGATCCCTCCTCGTCGCTAGCCTCTGCATATACGAATGAAGAGGAAGGGAGAGAGAGAGGAGAGAAAAAGAGAGAGAGTTTTGATGTGGCTGCTTCGAGATTACCGAGCCCGAATTTCTTTTCGTTTGCTCTTTTAATTTCTTATTTGCATCTCTCTGTCGGTTATAAGAAATGTAGACCAGCTTTCCTATCGAGTAGGGTACAAATCTTAGAGATTAATTGCGCAGACGAAGTTTTTGGATGTCATCGGTTCGTTTTCGTTGTAGAGAAGGTACTAACATGAGACATGTTTCGAGTTTGCGACATCGCTCCTTTTGATTCCTTCTTTTAAGAAGTCGGAATTGTATCCTTCGCAGTGAGATGAAAATCCAGTATTCGTAACATCATGAATAACTAGGACTTAAAGATTTGTATCTGAATATCTACGTGGTAATTGTAATTCATTTTTATCTGGGCTGTACAAATTAAAGCATTTGTTTTTAAGATTTAAATTGATAATTCAATGTTTGTATAACTTTAATAGCAAAAAATAATCAAATGATAATAGTGCTGCCATCTGTTACGCTATGTACGAAACACTCGGGTAATTACCCCAAAAGATATATGATCCTTTAATAAGAATCTGCTGTACGTTCATAAGGTAAATGATGAAGTATATTATCGTAAGTAAGAAATAGGATAAACATAATTTACCTTACTCTGGTAACACTATGAAGTATAGAAATCTTATAGACCTTGGTATCTAACAATCTGAGATACCGTTCGTACATAAGAATCAACTCTGATCTGCCGTTTATAATTTAAAGCGACAACTTTACGAACTCCACTCAATTCTTCATTATCGATGTTAGTAAAATTGACAGAAACATAAATATCTTGTTTTGTTACTATAAATAATAAGTATCTATGTTATTATTTTGACCTTTTTACTACAAACAAAGTAGGGGAAATACCTCCATACTCTGGGAATTTAGTAACCTGCGAACACCCTTTTACTACTTTCATGTTACTTTCAATGTGACCAACACAATTTAAAATAATATTACCAACACTTATAATTGATCAAATAAAAACCATAGTTGAGTAAACATTTCAATAAAATGCGTTTAGTAGGACCAGGCGCGAAATAAGAATGAGAAATCATGACTATTTAAATATAAATTAATACATATATAAAACACTGTTTAGTAAAAAATATAATAGTCGGCATTTTAATACTATATTATATACATTGTTATGGATCATATTTGTACATTATTTTTGTTAAATATTTGAATCAGACTGAATAAAAAAATCTAATATATTAGTAGAAATGATAAGAATCAAAACTTATAAAATAGTATTGTACTTAATACATAAAGTAGCATTGTAATACCCGTGTAAATAATACTGTCTGTTATTATATCTTCTTCCTTATTATAACTTAAGAAGCTTCAAGAAATGTTTTTATGTAGGGATTTTCTCGAGAGAGTGCTTCGTTTTTATACATTAAAATTTTAGCTTCTAACTCTGTATCGGATAATGATTTATCTAAATTCTTGCATTTATCAACAAATTCTGCAATAAGAACTTCAGCTTCCTGTAATATTTTTAATCATTAAATTATATTAGCGACGTTAAAAACCATTAAGTATTACCTTGATAATTTTTTGCCTTTTCTGGGGATTATCAGACCCTTCAAAAATTGAATCTTGGTAATCTTCGAGCTCCGCTTGTTTACGCTTAGCAAACTAAAATAAATATTTATTTATTAGTATTATAGTGAAATAAATTGTTTCAATGTAGAAATAAAAAATAATTTTACTTCTATAACATCTTCTGGGAAATTAGCCATTTTAGCGACATGAATACCAAAACTTTGATCACATACACCGGGTTTTATTTTATACAGTAACGTTAATTTACTATCATTAACAAGTGCTGTAACGTGTTGATTTTTAACGGCAGGTACTTCTTCTTCTAATTTGGTTATTTCATGAAAATGCGTTGCAAAAAGGCAATAACATTTAACTTCCTTTGCTAAATATCTATAAAAAATTATGTTGTTATTACATTATTCAAGGAAATAAAATGTAATGAATTCTAAAGATTCTGTTCATCTTACTCGGCGATTGACCATGCTATACCGCAACCTTCATAAGTAGATGTTCCTCTGCCTAATTCGTCAATTAACACCAGAGAATCGGAAGTTGCTGTCTATTACAAAAGAAATATTGTAAAGGAAATTATATAATACATAAACATTTTAACTTAATACTTTATATTTTAAATATTAATTATCTCAATTTACCTTTAGTATAGCAGCAGTTTCTATCATTTCCATCATGAATGTAGAAAGCCCTTTTAATTGAGAATCATCAGCTCCTACACGAGCTAATATACAATCTAACAACGAAATTTTTGCTTTATCACAGGGAACAAAGCTTCCAATATGTGCCATTAAAGCAGTGACACCAGCAGATCTTATGTAGGTACTTTTACCTCCCATATTTGGACCAGTTATAATACAAAAATGGCATTCTCCTATAATTGTAATAATTATTATAAGAATATAATGATTATACTTCATATTTTACATAAATGTTAATATACAAAATTATATATTACTCATACATTTAATATAAAAATATTACCTCTTTTAAAATTTATATCATTAGCTATATAATCTACACCTTCTTGAATTTCTAAACATGGATGTCGAACTTGAATAAGATTAAATTCACCCGTTTCGCTAGGTAACATTTCAGGACGAACATACGGTTTATTGGCATTTACAGCAGCAGAAGCAAAAGCAGTAAGTACATCAAGACAAGCCATTATATTTCCAATAGTTTTTAATGGATTACTATAACCGGCTAAGTAATTGGGATAATAAAACAAATTTCATGTACTTTTTTTTACTGTCTAATTATCTTCCATTTTAATTCTTTAATATATATGTATATATACAAACCCGCAATTTCAATTATTTCTGTAATAACTTTCTTTTGCTCCAATGTATATTTATCTCTAACAGCAATATATTCATCATTTAGATCGTTTAATTTATTATTTCGGAATCGTACACCACTTTTGTTAGAATCTAAAATAGTGTACTGTTTTTTATTTCTCAGTACTTTTTCTTCTTTTAATGTCACTCGAAAGTAATAGCCAAATTGTTGATTTGATTCTAATTTTAACGTTTTACCAGCTTCAATTGAGAGATCATCAGAAACTTTACTTAATTGTGCTTGCAATTTTTCCTCAATTTCATTCATAGTACTTTTTAGTTCTAATAATATTGACAGATATAAGTTTATATAAAACAAATTTATACATTTGATACAGTTAATTGTATGAATACCTTTTAATTCATCATCAAATTCAGATCGTACCAAAAAATCTCCTTTTTCTGCAGCATCTAAATCAATTGTTTGTTCAACCATTTGTTGAAATTTGTCCATATCTTTAATAAGTTCACTTAAAGGAACAGTGAACATAGTTTTTAAAGCTACCACATTTGCGTTATAAAACTGATCTAATAGCCTAGGTAAATGTGATACACATACGTAAATTCTGAAACAAAAGCAATTAATAAATGCACATAATAAAGTACATGATATATGAATAATACATAATTTATTATTTACTTATAACAATCTTGTAAAGTTGCCCTTTTCCTGGTCAATTTTTTTGCTAGTACTTGCAAATCCGGAATGCGTCTTAAGTGATCTTCGCTGAGATTAGATCGTAATTCATTATCCTTCACTAATGTTTCTACAATATCATGTCTTTCTTTTATAAGAGATAAATCTTTTAAAGGTTGTCTGATCCACTGTGCAAGAAGTCTATGTCCTTGTGATGTCCTACATTTATCCAAAAGTGTAAAAATACTCGTAGGCGTATTTCCACTTAAAACAGAAGTATCGGTACGAGGTTCAATATTAAGTGCTTTTATAGCTGCTGAGTCTAACTTCAAATAACAGGACTGGTTTATTTGGCTTATACTAAACTGATTCAAGTTTCCTTCATCAGATGTTAACTAATTGAAAATTATTATGTTAAATTAAAATAATTTATTTCTATTAACATGCAATACTTACATCTAAGTATTTGATAAGTGCAGAAGTAGCTGACATAGCAAGATTTAAATTGATTTCAGGTAAAGATTGTATATCTTGTTGTTGACCTTTTTTGAATTTTATCAAGGTGTTTAAATCTTGTACAACTGATTCACTAAGAAATTCATTTTTCTTTCTTGTAGTAACCATAACATTATTTCGTTCTATTACCTAAAAAAGGAGATAAATATTATATTATTATATTATGCCACTAAAGTATTTAGTTTAATTATTTCATATAATTTTATTTATTTACTTTTTTTAGAGTATGAAATTCATAGCTGCCTTCACTTTGAATTAATAAACATTCTTTAGGAGCAAGTGTAACAACAAGTGATTCCAAATTAGAAAATGATTCATTGTCTTGAAATTCACAAACAGAAAATGAAGTTTCTGTAGTATCTACACAGCTTAGACCAATAATCTAAAGAATATTATGAAATATAGTAAAATTAATGATAAAACCTTTTTCAGTAGAACTTACTAAAAGTTTGTTAATGATAACTCACTCTGGATTTTCCTTCCATTCCTAATTTCACCGCTATTACACGTACACTAACAGCAACATCATTATTGCCAAACAGTATATCTTCAAACTGTGTTAAGTTTCCAGGAGAACCCTTAAATTCTAATACCCAATTTTGATTTTTTGCTGATCCTTGATTTATGTATACTTCTATTCTGTATTGCTTCACTAACAGTAAATCACGTATGAAAGACTCAAAATGATTTTTATTTAGAATAATACCCTCAGTTTTATATGGATCTGTATTAGGCATAAAGTATATATATTCATGGTTATTAAGCATAGAAGTAAAGTGATATCTCAAACCTAAATTGACATCTTTTTTTAAAATCTTACCTGCTCCTATCATTTTACAAACTGAAGTAGTTTTAAAAACTTCCTGTGCAGCAAATAAAGCATCACTACCATGTAATGTATAATAATCTGATCTATTGAAAAATCGTATGGTAGTATTAAGCTTCTGAAAATTAATTATTATACCATTATACTGATCTAATTGTAATAATATATTTAACTATCAAAATCATATCATGAGAGCTTATTTATTACATTATCCTTGACCTCTTTATGTAAGTTATTGATTTCATAAATAATATATGTTTCTAAAATGTAACATAAATGTATCTAAAAAAATATAATATAAATATATTTCAATGTGAGAGGTAGTATTAATTCTGTCTAAGTACAAAACTTTTTATGCTTTCATTAATTTAAGAACAATACAAAATTTCACAATAATAGATACTTAAAATATTCAAGTTTTTATAATATTAAGATTAATTTTGTATAAATCATTTAAAATATGAACATTTAATTAAAAAAATTGATTATTACCAAATCACAATCATTATGCTTACTTCCAAGAAAATGAAGAATCTTGTTACATATCTGTAGGTCAATGTCTATCTAGGGTTAAAGTGTCATGAACTGATATTAATGTAATATGTATGAGTTCAAGGAAATCTGTACTATTGTATAAAATACATAGTAACTTAAAAACATAATAAATAACAATATATATGAAAAATTTAATTATTTTTAGAAAACAGTCATTTAAAAAAATTATTAAAGTAGAAAACCATAAATTAATTCAATAATTATTGATATATACAATTAATATACCATTAATTGTGTACAATATATGAAATAATTTTTTAAATATCATGTACAAAGATATTAATACAGTGTTATTCAGAAAAAATTTGTCCACGCAAAAGCTCAGAAATTTCAATAATGACATTATCTTGAAAGTATTATTCATTCTTATTATCATAAAAGATCACAGTTCATGTTCCAGGAAGGTCAGTAATATATACTTTAAGTAGGCCATTACGATCACATCATGAACTGTTTCAATTTGTTATAGTATTTAATTACTTAAATAATGTTTTACGTAAATACATAAAAAATATAACATGAGATAAAGATTCATTGTTGTATTTCAGTGATCATGTCAATAGTTACCTTGAAATTATAATTATGAAATAGGAATAAATTAGAATGCTACAATAAGAATGTTATGTATTGAAAATGACATCATTGCTAACACATCAAATAAAATTTATAGGTATTGTTAAAAATTATATAATTATTACTAGGAAATTGGAGAAACATAGTTATACATTTACAGAAAACATAAAAAAGCAGTGTACTATGTATATAAATTTATTTATTTAAATATAATTTTTATTTAAATTATTTATACGATTGAAAATTATATTTTTTAATTTTAAAAAAACTTTCATACATAGATAATTTTTAAAAACATTTTATACTAAATGCTTGATTTAAAATATGTATATGTAATAGTTAAATTATAATTAAATGAGATTTTCCAATATTAATGTGAAATTAAATAAAATGTTAAGAATATTTGTCAGTTTCTCTCCGCAGAAATTAATACAGTTACTGTGAATTATTAGTGATGATAAGAAAATATATGAACTGGAATAAACGTACAGAAAACATTATCATGATGTAAGAATGAAAGAGAATGTTTTCAAAGATGCAATGAAAAGAAGGGGAAACCAACATAAATGGAATTGCGCCAACTTGCAAGTAATACATAACAACATTTACTGCTACTGAGATCAGTTCATCCATCAGTTTTGTTCTCCAAATTAAGTGAATTTTGGTAGTTTACTACATGGTAATTTAATTTTTAATCTTAATTTCTATCAATAAGTATAATAATAATTTCATTTTAAACATAATATTTTAAGTATAATTTTATCTTTTGAAAAATGAAACAAACTATATCTTATAATATTATTTTAATAATATTAAAACCTATTTATATTATATTTCAGAGATCAAATTAATAAAATATGGTGGTACAAAAGATTGTAATTTTATCTTTATTAATAACACAAACATTGTGTGCACCAAGTGGATGCATAGAATCTTGTACTTCATATCTTAAACAATATCAAACACAAACTGCTAGTGATTTTCAAAATCGTCTTGGTTTGTCAGAAATTGCATCACGTTTACAAGGCCTTGATTATTCAAAACCTGGAACATGGTCTGAACATAATAATTATAATGTAGACAATGGACATGGGAAAGTACATGAAGAACATGGTCAATATGTAGAAGGCCCCAAAACAGTAAGATATTATAAAACAAATTACACCTCTTCTTATGGTACAAGGTATCCTAATGAAGGATTATCAGATGTTGAATATCAAAATAATAGGCATGGTATGGATATACCTAATGCAGAAGAGATTTTTAATTCCCAAAAGGTTTACAACCAAAGAGGAAGATCAGAATCAATTGAACAACAAAACAAGTATAACAGAATACAGAATCAACAGCATATTCAATCATCACTTAGAAAAACACAAAGTGAAAGACTTGAAGATCTTGGAGAATATAATGGAAATTCACGTATGGTGCAACAAGGTTCATCTAATTTGAATACTCAAATTTTGCAGCAACCTTATACCACTAATACTCAATCTGGAAACTGGAGTACAGTAGATTCATATAAAACTGATGGAGGACGTGGTCAAGTATTTGAAGAAGAGGGACAATATGTATCAGGAGCTAAAAAGGTTCGTTATTATAAGAAGAATTATACTTCTAGTTCTACTTCATCTAATGGGATTCCTATACCTAAAGTACAAAATATACAAACGGAAATAGATAAACTCCATCAAGAAATTGGAAAAGGATTTAGTCAGATACCTACAACTGAAACCATGAGAGCCGAAAATATTGCACAAACACAACTTAATGTACACAATTCATTTAGTGATAATCTTCATAACATAAACAATAACAACTATAGAAGTCAAAATAATTATGGCAGTGCTTCATCTGTAACGCATAATGAAGAATACCTTTCAGATACCACGAATGACCGTTTACTTCATAGCAATCCCTCTGAAAATAGACATGGTGCAACCAATTATGGTGTATATGAAAAGCATGAAGGATATCTAACAAAACATCAACCAACCAGTCAACTTATTAATCCTACATCAGGATATACTAGTGTACTCAATACAGGAAATAGTAATTATAATAAGAATATATTCAGTGGATCAACATCACAACAGTCTGAGATTTTAGATACACAAAACTCAAAATTTATGCAAAATCAAATATTTCTTGACAATTTGAGAAACAGTGAACACACACAATATGGTAAAATACATTTAGACACACCAGGACAAACTGCTCATTATAAACAACAATGGAGTTCCAGTCATATAAAAGAAGCATCTGTTCCTCAATATTCAACAGGTATTTCACATCTCAATCAGCATGATATTCAATACAATAATAACCAGTATGAAAACAGACATCAAGGAACACAAGAACACAGTTATACAAGTCAATTTCAGGAAAATGGTTACACTTCAGAACAAAAAGGACGATTAGGAAAATTGATAACCGGACATCTTACAAGCACCATAGGAGATACTGTAGATTGTGCATACGATTCCCAACATTCTCACAGTGATTCTCAGTATCAAAGAAAATATAAGCGTAATGCAATATACCATAAACATGATGAACAACAGCACAGACATAAATATTCTCGTGCTAATTTCAACCAACAGAGAGGACAATCTGATGATTCAACTCAACAAACTTTTGGAAACCTTGAACTTGGTCAGGAATCACAACAATCTTATCAACCATGGAATCTAAACAGTGCTAGTCAAAAGGTAGAAGACCTTACACAGCAAAATGAACAGTCTGAAGATCTAACTCAACAAACTTTTGGAAATCTTGAATTTGGTCAGGAATCACAACAATCTTATCAACCATGGAATATAAACAGTGCTAGTCAAAAGGTAGAAGATCTTACACAGCAAAACGAACACTCTGAAGATCTCACTAAACAAACTTTTGGAAATCTTGAATTTGGTCAGGAATCACAACAATCTTATCAACCATGGAATCTAAACAGTGCTAGTCAAAAGGTAGAAGACCTTACACAGCAAACTGATCAGCTCGAGGACCTTACTCAACACACTTCTGGAAACCTTGAATTTGGCCAAGAATCACAACACTCTTATCAACCATGGAACCCATACAGTACCAATCAAAAGGCAGAAGATATTACCCAACAAACCCATCAATCTGGTGACCTTACTCAACAGACTTCTGGAAACCTTGAATTTGGTCAGGAATCACAACAATCCTATCAACCATGGAAACCAAACAGTACCAATCAAAAGGTAGAAGATCTCACACAGCAAACCGATCAGTCTGATGACCTTACTCAACAAACCTTTGGAAATCTTGAATTTGGTCAGGAATCACAACAATCTTATCAACCATGGAAACCAAACAGTGCCAGTCAAAAGGTAGAAGATCTAACACTGCAAACCCATCAATCTGGTGACCTTACTCAACAAACTTCTGGAAACCTTGAATTTGGTCAGGAATCGCAACAATCCTACCAACCATGGAAACCAAACAGCGCCAGTCAAAAAGTAGAAGATCTAACCCAGCAAACCCATCAATCTGGTGACCTTACTCAACAAACCTTTGGAAACCTTGAATTTGGTCAGGAATCACAACAATCTTATCAACCATGGAAACCAAACAGTGCCAGTCAAAAGGTAGAAGATCTTACACAGCAAACCGATCTGTCTGATGATCTTACTCAACAAACCTTTGGAAATCTTGAATTTGGTCAGGAATCACAACAAACTTATCAACCTTGGAAACCAAATAGTGCCAATCAAATGGTAGAAGATCTTACACAGCAAACCGATCAGTCTGATGATCTTACTCAACAAACCTTTGGAAATCTTGAATTTGGTCAGGAATCACAACAAACTTATCAACCTTGGAAACCAAACAGTGCCAATCAAAAGGTAGAAGATCTTACACAGCAAACTGATCAGCTTGATGACCTTACTCAACAGGCTTCTGGAAACCTTGAATTTGGTCAGGAATCACAACAATCTTATCAACCATGGAAACCAAACAGTGCCAGTCAAAAGGTAGAAGATCTAACCCAGCAAACCCATCAATCTGGTGACCTTACACAGCAAACCTTTGGAAACCTTGAATTTGGTCAGGAATCACAACAAACTTATCAACCATGGAAACCAAACAGTGCCAGTCAAAAGGTAGAAGATCTTACACAGCAAACTGATCAGCTTGATGACCTTACTCAACAGACTTCTGGAAACCTTGAATTTGGTCAGGAATCACAACAAACTTATCAACCATGGAAACCAAACAGTGCCAGTCAAAAGGTAGAAGATCTCACACAGCAAACTGATCAGTCTGATGACCTTACTCAACAAACATTTGGAAATCTTGAATTTGGCCAGGAATCACAACAAACTTATCAACCATGGAAACCAAACAGTGCCAGTCAAAAGGTAGAAGATCTCACACAGCAAACTGATCAGTCCGATGACCTTACTCAACAAACCTTTGGAAACCTTGAATTTGGTCAGGAATCACAACAATCTTATCAACCATGGAAACCAAACAGTGCCAGTCAAAAGATAGAAGATCTTACACAGCAAACTAATCAGTCTGATGATCTTACTCAACAAACCTTTGGAAACCTTGAATCTGGTCAGGAATCACAACAATCTTATCAACCATGGAAACCAAACAGTGATAAACAACAAGAAAGTGATACACGTTCTCCTAAGCCTGCAGAAAAACCCAAACCAAGGCCTCGATATTCAAGATTAGGATCAGCAGTTAATGTGCAGATACCAAATCAAAGTATGTATAATGCTAATAATAAACAGCAGAATATGAGTCTTCATAAAGTAGATATAGATGCATCAAATATTTATGAATTACCTCCTGAAGTCGCCAAAGATGATAATACAGATAAAATTAGAAGTCAAAACTTAAGGGGAGATATAGATGCGCAAAGTAGTATTAACGAAGATACTTCTAAGAATTTAAATGAAAAAACCGATAGTAGTGGGTATGACGTGGAAAGAGGAAATGTGGATCAAGTAAATTGGTTACACAACTCTAATGATGCAACTGTAGGCTTACAGTGGCACTATACATATCACCCCAGTGATCAGAGACAATTTGTACAACAAACAGCTCAAGAGGATAAGGAGGACTTGGAACAACAAACAACTCAATCAAAGTTTTCCAGTGTTCAGCAAAATTTAGGTGAAGATGTTCAAAATAAATATATAGGTGTCGACTTATATCATCAACCTCAAAACTATGCATCTAAAGATGGAGTTAAATCTGTTAAAAGGATTTTTAGCTATTCTGAAAAACAAAACAAATTAACTGATCAACAGATGAATGGACCACATGATCTATCTCAGAACAATAATGTATATCCAGGAATAACAGTAATCCCTAATGCTGCATTATCACATAGCAGTAATATAGATCCATGGGATATTCAAGAAAAATCAGAAACGGCATTAGTAACAGAAGTAACACCTCCTCCATCACCTGTAGAACCTTTAAATATAGATGATACTAATGAAGCATCACATCCTTCTTCTTTTTGGTCAAAAATTGGTCACAAAATAACAACTACTTTTGATAAAGCGAAAGAAAAGGCTAAGAACATTTTTGGTTAAATATAATGTTTAATTTTGTTTAACACTTATTTATAAATATTTCCTCTAATAAGTTGTTAATAATATAAGATTTGTATTGTATAAAATTTATTTATCAATGTTATGTAATGTACTATTTTTATTGATAATTTAATGACTTTATAAAATTAATTTAGTATTATAAAATGTCACTATTTTAAGGTTATTATATATTCAATGTTATTTAAATAAATGAATTTATTTTCTAAGTCCTATTCCTTATTTCTGTTACTAAATAATGTAGAAGATATTAATGTATAGTAGTAATGTAGTAATTCATTAATAAAGAGATACAAAAAAAAAGTGATTACTAATAATACAAAAGTGTAATGTAACAATTTACTTACCTCTGGTAGTTTTTTAAAAAATCTAACAAAACTTTGTTGAGTGGGTGGATCTGAAACGTATTGTATAAATGATTATTTACAAAGGATAGAAATCAATTATAAATTATAAATTACATTGTTTATACTAACCCATACTAAGTTGTTGGTTTGGTTGGACAGCCATGATTTTAAATAAACAAGGAATTTCAATTTATAATTTAAATGATAATTGTAAATGCAGAATTATAAAATAGTTTACAACAACGAAAAAATGTGTCGAATAAGATTTTTGTAGTTTACATCGGTTTACACATCATATATTCAACCACTATTCAACGAATTCCCGCAAAAATTAGTAACTCCATGTATTGCCATATACTTAATAAATCATAGATTACACACTCTAGATTGGTTACTATACATCGTTCTTTAATTTCAGTGACCAATTGAAATTATCTAGTAGAAACTTATGTATGTATGCTTTCTTGAAAACTTCATAATTAATGCAATATTTTTGTTTTAATCTTAAACATATACGTCTAAGGTTTTAATAGATAAATTATTCGTTTCCTTCTAAATGTTTCAGTTGGTAGCATAGGTGTAGTATATCATATATAGTTTACCTTTTTATTTTTTAATAATAAATCAATGGCTAATACAGTAAGCTACGAATTGAATTTCTATGTAGCTTTTTGTTTACAAGTTTATGTGAAGTAAAATTAAGGATGTTTATTAAGTTAAGTACTTATATATTTTTCAATATTTTCTTTGGTCGTGGGTATGTAAAGTAAAATCACTGTATATAAGTTTTTTTATGATATAATGCACATTTTATGAAACGTGATCAATATCTTTATAAAAAGGAATATGGCGGGCATTTTGAATTTAAATATATTTAATTTATGATTTTATAAATCAGACAGGTAACTATTTTTACCAGTATATAACTATGATTTATAAAATTATTTTACTTATTTGTTTTTAGGTATAATTAAATTTAATATTAAAATGATATTTTATATGTAACGCCTGAAAAAATGTTTTCGATTTGTTTAATTTTAAATCGATAACTTAGGTGATTTAGTTACGTTGATTAATAATATAATTTGTTTACATAAGCTATTTCGTAAACTTTTATTTAACGCTTATTAACATTTAATATATATTATGGGAGAGGGAATAATTTGATAATTAACAAAGTATTACCTTAACTAATAATCCTAAAACGAAATGTAGTACATATTTGTTGTTCTTATCAACATGATAAGAGATTTCTTATTGTGTCTCATATCAAAGACACATCGTGTATATAAAACATACTTCAGGTTTTTCTCCTCGATCACGAGTAATAACGAGCAACAATAAATATTAATCATCGTACATTTGCGCCCTACCATAGAACTGATTCAGTGTCAACTATACTTAATGCACTGTTCTACAATTCACTTTCTGAATTGCTTCTTTCGTGAACGTGTTGTAAAGTTTTTCTGATATTTCTAATTTTAAAGTCACGTCTTTCAAAGGATTTGCATAAAGAGTTCTATTATTTAACAGTCATATTTTCGTTATATTTCGTATCTATAAAAAGTATAATTGCAATGATTGCTTGTTGCTTTTTTTAAATATATGTTTGTGAATTTAACGAGCTGCGTACAATTTTGCAGTGAAACAACTAATCAGTGTGTTAAAGGAAAAATCATTTTTCAAGTAAGTAGTTCATTTTCCAAGAAAGTTAATAAAACCGTATAAAGTATATTGCTATTGGACTGATTGAGATCGTCCAAGCAGGAATTGCTTAGACTACTTTTATCGATAAGGCGCTTGTTTCGAATTGATTTGTTACTCTACAAGCAATTCGTGTAACTTAACATCGCAAACACGTATATCTACATCGTTTAAATAATTTTTAGAAATAAGATGGGACCAGAGGACAAAGATGTCGTACTGATACCAGGTCAACGGATTCGTCCACCGGGAAGTAACCAAATAGCTTCGCAGTTGCTTAAAGAATTTTACAATCTGAATGCGTTGAGCATAACCGAATTGAACGCGTACGACGACAGGAATTACCACGCAGTTTGCGAGGAGTCACACGAGAACCCTCATATAGAGTCCGTCAGCGAACACGGTTACGTTCTGAAGATCATCAACTCCTTGGACTCGCAGAAAGGTCATGTGATCGAAGCCCAGACCAAAATGTTGATTTTTCTGAACGAGCAAGGTATCAGCTGCCCTTTGCCCGTGAAAAATATACACGGCTTGTATTATACTCTGGTCAAGCTGAACGTCGACGAATGCACCGGAAATTACGCTGTGAGGCTGCTAGTTTATCGACCCGGTGAATTATTGCACCGCGTGCCAATTACCGGAGAACTGCTTCGGAACGTTGGCACTTTTACAGCCAAACTCGACAACGTTCTCACCATGTTCTCTCATCCAGCTTACGATGATCATAAAACTTTGTGGATGTTGAATTCCGTACCGTTGTTGCGCCAATTCACTTACGCTGTGAGGGATGCGCTTGAAAGAGAGCTGTCGCATCAAGTGATACTAGCTTTCGAGAAACAAGTGCTCCAGGTCACCTCGCAGCTCGAGCAAGGCGTGATACACGGCGACCTGAACGAACAGAATTTCGTGATGAACCCGAACGGCAAGGAAATCGCTGCTGTGATCGATTTCGGGGATTCGCATCGGACATGTCTGATCTTCGAGTTGGCCATCACGTTGTGTTACATGATCTTACAGGCTGGCGACGTGGCGATGGGTAAACACGTTGTGGAAGGGTATCAGGATGTCAGAAAGCTGTCTGATCTTGAGAAAAAGATCTTGAAGGTCACCGTGTGCGCGAGGATCTGCCAGAGTTTGGTCATGGGCGCTTATTCGCACCTGCACGATCCGCAAAACGAATATGTGCTCGTTACACAGAAATCAGGGTGGAGTTTGTTGAAAAAGCTGTGGCCACTTACCGAGGACGAGGTGCTTCGAAATTGGGGACTGATGGATTGATATTTTTATGTATTGAACCTATAGAAATTAACGTAGTATTAATGTGTAATTTTTACTTTCTCGTACGATGCAGATTGTCTTAGTCAATTTTAAGGTCAATTATTGATATTCTTTTACACATCCGTTGTCAATTATAAAAACAATAAATATAAATTTGTACCCTAGTTAAATTGAAGTTATTCAGAAATGAATGATGGTACTGTACAGTGATATATTCTCTGGTTTTATTTGTATTTATGCAGTTACATATTTGCATAAATATAATGAACGTTGGGGAAGCATATCAGGATATCAGAAAGCTGTCTGATCTTGAGAAAAAGATTTTGAAGGTCAACGTGTGTACGAGGATCTGCCAGAGTTTGGTCATGGGCGCTTATTCGCACTTGCATGATCCGCAAAACGAATATGTGCTCGTTACACAGAAATCAGGGTGGAGTTTGTTGAAAAAGCTGTGGCCACTTACCGAGGACGAGGTGCTTCGAAATTGGGGACTGATGGATTGATATTTTTATGTATTGAACCTATAGAAATTAACACCAGATTGCCGGATGTTGGATACATACCTATTTTGCCTGTAACATATGGATCTTTGAAATTAAGGAGTGGGGACGGGAAGGAATTAGTATTTGCATACATTTTATAATTCTATTAAAAACCAACATATGTTTGAAAAAAAAATGTTTTAGTTTTTCTATATTAATGGCAAAAAAATCATAAGTGAGCCAAATTGACTCAATCCGGTAATCTAGTGTTAATGTAGTATTAACGTGTAATTTTTACTTTCCCGTACGGTGCAGATTGTCGTAGTCAATTTTAAGGTCAATTATTGATATTCTTTTACACATCCGTTGTCAATTATAAAAGCAATAAATATGAATTTGTACCCCAGTTAAATTGATATTATTAAGAAATGAATGATGGTACTGTGCAGTGATATATCCTCTGGTTTTATTCGTATTTAGGCAGTTACATATTTACATAGATATAATGAACAATAATGCTCTTCATATAATAGTGTGGGAGTCACTTTACATAACTAGTTTGTGATATATACAAAAATGCAAGTATCAGAAATCAATTCACAGGAAATTGTGTATTATTGATAGACGACATTAAAGAAAACGTATATTTCTCGTGATTAGTTGGATCGAATAACAATTACCGTGGA
The DNA here is from genome assembly GCA_033822845.1 of Tetrapedia diversipes. NCBI lineage: Eukaryota > Metazoa > Arthropoda > Insecta > Hymenoptera > Apidae > Tetrapedia > Tetrapedia diversipes. The sequence continues at coordinate 6,677 of JAOPTO010000567.1, read as the reverse complement.
CTTAAATGCTAAACTAAATATTCATAGAAATATACCGGTAATGTACAGAATTTGTTTATAAATATATTGTAAGACAATATAATTCGATCCTGCATAATACACTCATACCTGGCGCTTAAGGTGGTGAAGTCATTTTTATCCGCGTGCGCTTTTTCATGTTACTTACGTAGCTTGTATCATATATATATATATATACTTTTTTTTTTTATCTCGATTTCAATAATATACTAATTTATTTATATCTCATTTCATTTATATCAGTTCGTTTTGGCAAACTGTCTAGCTGTGTTGAGGCAAATTCGTTGATAGCGAAAATCTGTTCACAATATTGTAGAATAAACGAATGGTTAATGTAAACGTAAAAATCATGTTGTCGAATATTTCATGTAAAAAACGAAGCGGACAGTATTCTCGTTAAAAGTTGACGAATCTCGAATAATGGAATCAAGGGCATTACCCGAATTAAGTTACAAGTAGTATAACGCATGGTTGGTTACAAGTGAAAAATGATCATTTTTTTACGACCGCGTGATTAGAGGCACACAAGTAAATCTTTTCTTTTTTTTTTCTTTCTTTTGAGCCGTCCTGACCTAACAATGGAACGTCATGTTAACGAATTTTCGCCAGAGGTTATTAACAAAATAGTATATTACAGTTACCTATATATTTTATTGCTTAGAATCTATTGGCTTACGTACGCCCGACGAGGCGCTTATAGGCGCGTAATAATTCATTTATAACTTATATCGTTAGTAACTTTTATACTTTATCATCCGTTAACTTAACATCCTCTGTTTAATAATAATTTATATCGTGTACCAGTTCGAACCTAGAGGTAACGTTGCAATAAATACAAATATATATATCCCTGTGGAAACATAACAAAACGCGTTGTAACACACCTCTGCTCGGAAGGGTAGTACAGCGGAATGTCTGTGAAGACTGTTTGAAGGGGGGGTTTGAAACAGAAACGAATTTACTCGATTCCCGCTGATGTTCGAATGGAAAAACGGTGAGCTTCGCGGAAGAGTTACGCATACGGGAAACGTAAAAGTGGCATTTTCTCAGTCTTCGATAAAAGTGACGAAAGCTATGCACATTTTCGAAACGCGAGCCGAGAGATCGATCGATCGCTCGTGCTCGATCGCTCGGGGGATACACGTAAAAAAATAAAGCCTCGAAGAATGAATGTTTGTGCCGCCCTTCACAGCGCGATCGAGATTCACTGTTCCGTTCACCCCTCCCCGCCCTTTCACGTAACATTTCCATCTAAAATTTGAACAGCTTCATAAAGCTCGTCTCCTCGTAACGCTAACAACGAGTTTCGACGATGCCTGTACATCGTGTTCCGCGGGGAACAACGCGTACACACATCGCGGTGGCTCCTTTCAGGATACAATTACTTTTCCTATTATTCGTGTTCTCATTGAACTTCAACAATATAATTCCTTAACTTTTTGGACGAATGCCGGGGATTGCCCTCGTTCTTCCCAGGGGCCATGACCGTGCGCAATTAGGAGTGGTGCCAAACTACACGTGATGCACGCCCGGAAATTATAGCTTTAATTAGCACACAATTAGGAATCAGATTCTTAGCGGGCGCTGAAGAAGAATCTGGTGCTCAGACGCGGACACGTTTCGCTCGACGCAGGATGGGGAACAATTACCAGCGGAAGTGATTTGGTCGTTACCGTTCTTTGAATATTTCCTTACTATACTTTATATAGTTGCATCCGACATACGACCTGCATGCCCGTAGATTCGAATGCAATCCTTCATCCTTACTTATATCGTTCGGATAAGCGTTTCAGGGAGCATTTCGACGGACGCACGTGGAGATGATCGTCAACTAAGGTAGCCACGATCGTGACGTTTTCTCCTCGCGCGCATCTCTCGTCGCATCCATACTTTTTACCTACAGCGTTTTATAATTCCGTACCAACAAATTGCTATCGATCTCCTGCGCCTAATGGCACGATTTGCAGCACTGCTTCTGGTAAAGCGGCACCCTGCACATGTTCATCGTTTTCACTCTGCTACACAGCTGCGAATGGTCCTTGCAATCGTCTGCAAGAACAACGATCGTATTTTAGGTTTATCGTTAAAAAAAATGTCACTTCTTCGTTTTTGCTCAATAACTTTCAGTATATTATTTTACCAGGTGTTTGAGGACACGGTGGACCCCTACACGTTTTCATGACAGGAGGTCGCGGGATGTCTCTGCATGCATTACCAGCCGGTTTCTTCGTACCGTACCAAACGCACTGTAAGATTCTGTATTTGATGCCATCTTCCTCACACGACGCTGTGCACTACGAACAGGTAATTCGAATAATCGTTGAAAGTTATTATTAACGGGTATGTTAACCCTAGATTCATAAACATTCGCCTCAGAGACGGCACAAAATACACAAGCAGTTGTAACTTTTAAAGTGAAAGAGGTAGAAAGATAAATTTCGAGCGCACAGAATAACTGTGTTGTGTTCATTTTCATTTCAGACAATTAATGGTTAATAAACAACTTTTTAGATTTAAAGGGTGTTTTATTGCTGCTTGTATTCTATCAAATAAAAATCATCAATACAATATGTTCGTCTGGGAGACGAATGTTTATGAGTAGTGTATCTCCCACGCATGTTTATGAATCTAGGGTTAAACGGATAAGAAGGATCTAGATCAGGGCTTCTTAAACTATGGGTCGCGACCCCAAATGGGGTCGCGTAGCAAAATTCTGCAATTTTTAATTTTAGATTTTTGTATGTTTCAAAACGAATTCTAAAACTATACAGGGTGTTCGGACAGCCCTGGGCTTAAATTGAAAGAGTAACTGCCTGAGACATTCTAAGACGAAAATCAAGAGTAACGATTTTGCGTCGGAGGCTTTGTTTATGAGTTATAACTAGTTAAAGATATCGTTTAATCCGGACCGTTCGACGCTTGAGAGCGGGTAACCGAGGCAACTCGGTCGGTAACGTCGCTGAGTCCACAGTGATGCTCAAGAGTCGAACAGTCCGGATTAAACGATATCTTTAACTAGTTATAACTCGTAAACAAAGCCTCAAACGCAAAATCGTTACTCTTGATTTTCGTCTTAGAATGTCTCAGGGAGTTACTCTTTCAATTTAAGCCTAGGGCTGTCCGAACACCCTGTATATTTTCATATGTATATGTATATGTATATTGTTACCTAATAAATAAATCATCAAAAAATATTAATTTATTTTTCTTTTATATTTGTATGGGGTCGTCAAGAAACTCGCAATCATAAATGGGGTCGTGAATGACAAAAGTTTAAGAAGCCCTGATCTAGATTAATCAATAACATTAATACCTCAGACCATTCCCCAACCCTCCAGACGCCTTTGCAGGCGTCGTTATAGCATTCTTGTCTTTGAAGAGGTCTAGTAGTATCGTCGCATTTATTAGGATCGAGTAACGTGATATTCTGCTGTCCATTTTCCACGTCGTCGATCAAACGACAAGTGACGTCACGCCTCTGCATCGCAGTTTTCCAATTGAAGCACCTGGACGTCTCGCATGTGGTCCATTCGGTCGTGTGCCATTGAGGACATTTACCAAATCCACAGGGTCTGACCTTCTGAGGCACCGGATGTCCGGCATCCTCGCATAAAGTTGCTCCAATCACTGTTCGAGGTGGCGTACGGGTTGTGTTCCCAATCGGCTTCGCCGCGCGGACTGTACACTGAGCTCCTCGCATCTTGGTGGTTATAAGAAAAAATTCAATTACATGCATTATCCAACCCTTTACACTTCTTTGTCCAGTGTGACTCGATATAGGAGTTACTGTGATAAAAAATGACGTCGACATTTTTAAAATGCCATTTTAAATACAGTAGAGGACAAAAGTTTAAGACCAAACAGTCAACGGAATTAAACAAATATAAGTTACAATAAAGCTTGAGAGCTATGTTTAATATAATTAATAAATAAAACAGGTATCACTCAAGGAATTGTCCTTTGAAGTAAATTTAAAATAAAGCACCTAAAATATTAGGGAGTTATTTGCAACAAAATTGGAAAATAATTTGGAGTGCAAAGGGTTAACTGTTTGTACTCGAAAGACAACTCTCCATCTTCAACAATTTTTAAGTGCAACGTACTGAAATTAAGCAGTACCGAAATCTACTCACACTAAAATTTAAGTAATGCTGAAATTTTTCAGCGTGATTGTTTTCAAATTTCGAAAATTCGAAAATTTGTGAAACTCACCGCAGAGGGTTACATTTCTTTCTTCTTTTCTTTAAAGCTATATTCTGTTCAATCAAAACGAGGCAAAGAAAATATCAAAAACAAGTTCACGTGATCGGTTACAGGAAAAGTGACTAAAGCTGAGGAACAAATTTTTCTAGTAGATTTTTAAAGGGTTTTTGCAAGCTGCATCACAATTATTTCTATATTCAGAAAAGCAGCTTCTTATTACCCCATATTTGGGGTCATCTAAAATTCTATGTAGGTTCTGCTCTGGCCGTATGTTGCTCACGAGCAATTGCTATATATCTTTTGCCTCATCTCATTTGAATGGGGTATAGGTTTCTTAAGTTACCTGAAATCCGCTTCCTCCGCAAGTTTGAGAACACTTCGACCAATCTGTCGTCACCCACTCGAAAATCAGATCCTCTGTGGTATCTGTAGGTTTTATCGAATTAAAAAATTGCATTTGCTGGATCGCGTTTATTCAAAGCAAAGAATGTTTTCTGTTTTTACCTAAGAAACTAAGAGAGGCGATCGTAGAATCGATAATGGCGTTCGGTCCACTGAAAGTGGTAGCGGCAACGTCTACAGATTTATTCGTTTTCTGCAACTCCTCGGTGGTGGCACGTCCATTTAAGTCAGTCACGTTCTTCGACGAATTGTTTCGATCTTCTTGATCCCGCGACAGATTTTGCACGTTCATCTCCATTTCCTCGAATCCCCTGTCTTCTCTTAGCGCCAAGTTGATCAGATCGTCCTCCAGATCTCTGGTGGTCGCAGCTCGAGCGACACCGTCATCCATCGTGTCGTTCTTAACGTACACCTTGCGTTTCTTCATTTCATCCTCGAAAATCTCCCCGTATTCTTCCGTTCGATTTAAAACCTCCGTTTTCTCGTCATCCGTGTCCGGTTTCCTCGAGACCACGTCCGTTTCTTTAATCGACAACGTAGAAGAAACGAATTCCTGATTTCCAGAACTATCATAACTCGTTCGATTAGTCTCTTTAATTTGAGGCTCTTCAAGTTTCTCGGTGCTGTGTTTCACGCTCGTCTCTGGAATGTAATACACTTCTAAACCGATGTTGTCCGAGGTGGTTGGCAAATTCACGGATTCTTTGTTTTGATGTTTAGACGTGGAGTGGTTCCAATGGTTCTTAACTTCCGGCGTGTGGTGCCATTGCCTCTTGACGTTCTTCAGGGATTCTTCAACATAATCCATATCAGACTTCGTAGGCGTTGCCGAACTAACTTTGCTCGCGACAGGAGTGATTTTCACCGGATTACTGCGTTGCAGCCCAAACATGGACTCGTCTATGTCATACGGATCAACGTCGATGAATATTCTTTCTTCGTCCGGTCCAAACGTTTCGTCCGGGATGCCGGTGTTGCGATACAGCGTGTCCAGGTTGTCTTCGACATTTTGATACCGTAAACCAGAATTCCTGTCCGGCATGGTGCGCTTCGTCGCGACTGCTTGCTTCCCGACATCGTCGATAAAGGCCACCGGGGCCGTTCTGTGAGATCTTTCCGTGGAGCGTTCGCCTTGGAACGGCCAGTATTCCTGTTTCGAGAGTTTGAACACGGATTAACCCTTTGACTACGGCAAAGTTTGAAACACACCAGTTGTACCATACGGCAGGAATTCAGTTACGACGTATATTGAGAGAATTTTTGATGAAATTTTCGGTAGGGATGCATTTTTGTGGAAACATATTTCAGTAATGAAAAAATTGAATTTCACTACATTAAAATAATATTATTTGTTTTACAGTAACCGAATTGTTACTGTAAATATCAGGGCGCCTACATGTCAGAAAACCAAACTGTGTCGAGTGCCTTTAGGCGCCTTCAGTCTCAGGCGACTGCAATGGGATAAACACTTATAGGCGCTCTCGGTATCACAAACACAAAATTTATAAACGCCTATAGGCGCCCATAGAAGCCTAGGGATTAATGCTAATAGCACCACAGCGGTACCAAAATGACCAATTCGTAATTCTCCATAGAAGCTTCGTAAATTTACACAGTGATACAATCTCAGAAATTCGCTAAGAAATTTGATCTTATTTTAAGCGTTCTTCTCGTATAATTTTCAATCTGACTTTGTTTCAAATAAATTTGCTTCCGTCATCGGGAATTCTAGTAATAATCCTACTTGCAATTGGTGGGATGTGTATTGCTAACGGTAGATTTCAATTTTTGCTTAAATTTATAAGGGCCTATGGGCGCCCATAATAGTCTTGGGGTTAAAAAATTCATTGGTAGAAAAATGAGGTGGCTAATTTTATTATTCGGCGGAACTACCAAAGATCGTACAAGAAAGTAGATCAAAGCCTCCGTTTACAGCTGTTTCGATCATCTCACCTTTAGCGTTGATATAAAGTAATTTAAGTGCGGTACTAGAGTAGAGGCACTTGAACTCGCAGGTGCAGTCGATTCCACGGATTCGTGGTATCCTGGCTGTT
>JAOPTO010000566.1:559964-645054 GCA_033822845.1 Tetrapedia diversipes | reverse complement strand
TCAAAGGCGATTCAATTACGTTGTATCTATGAAATTCTAATCGAAATTTTAAAAACGGTCATTTGATCGGTTGTGGTAGGAATAGTGTTAAGAAATATTAACATATTAGAAAATTAGGATATTCGCTTACTCGAGTATTAAGATGTTAACGTGTTAAGGAATATTAACATATTAGAAAATTAGGATATTTGCAAACTCGAGTATTGAAATGTTAACGTGTTAAGGAATATTAACATATTAGAAAATTAGGATATTCGCATACTCGAGTATTGAGATGTTAACGTGTTAAGGAATGTTAACATATTAGAAAATTAGGATATTCGCAAACTCGAGTATTGAGATGTTAACGTGTTAAGGAATATTAACATATTCGAAAATTAGGATATTCGCATACTCGAGTATTGAGATGTTAACACGTTAAGACATATTAATGTATTAGAAAATTAGGATGTTCGGATACTCGAGTATCGAAATAATAACATGTATTAAGGTATTTTAACATACTAAAAAATTAGGTTGTCCGGATATTCGAGTATCGAGGTGTTAACTTGTCAAGGAATTGAAATATTTGAATGTCTGATGAACATCGAAATATAAAGATATTAGAATATCGACGATATTTGAAAAACTGAGATAGTAAATCAGCTTATATAATCTAGATCTCGACTTATTAAACAACTCACCTCTGCGAACAGCGTTTCACCCACGTAACAATAAATAAAGAAGTGTAACATAGCATAGACCACGTGCAAGAAGAAAAATAACAACCCAACTAATGACGTCGACTCGCCCGTGTGATTCGCAGACTAAAACAGAAGAAAGACGATATACCGCATCGATACTTACTTTTAGGCCTGATGCAGGCTTGCGAAGTTTCGACGTACACCTGTCTTAGTTACCTTTTGTTAAAGAACAACGTAAGATAGTGTTTCAAAAAATCGCTCGTCTGCATTCGGCCTTAACCCTTTGATTGCTAAAGGCGTATATATACGTCTTCACAAGTCCATCAATATATACGAAAGGCGTATATGTACGCCCTTACAAATCCATCAATATGTACGAAAGACGTAAATATACGCCCTCTGTATTTTTTTACTATAACACCTTTATTACTGATTTACCGATTAATTCAACATGGAATTTATTGTTATTTGCACATTATTATTTGCCATTATTATTTTTTAAACCATAAGAATGGTATCGAATTTCCGGGTACTGTAATTTGTCACTAGTCAGTGGACAAGTCACAGCGACTGACAAGCGAAAAACTCGCCGTCCATATTGATGGATTCGTTCGAGAGCGCGCCGCAGTCAAAGGGTTAAACAGATAAAGGGTTAAACACATAAACCAACTAATAACATACGGTTATCATACGATATCCTGTCAAGCAAATGATGGACATGCAGATTATAGTCTGAAAAAGCAACGTGACATTGAAGCAATCTTCGATGGTGACAGCAATCCTGTAACCAAACATTGTTACGACGTCTACGTCCGTTCGTCGATAAGCTCGTAAACAAATGTTCAAGAAAAAAAGTATACAGAATCACTTGAACCAACCCGAACAACTGATTGTGCCTGTTCACGATGAATTCCAGTCGTTCCCGGAACCTGGTGTAATTGTCTTGCTTGGTGTCGTTAACCAGGTTCTCCAGCGCGACTCTGAGGACGCTTAATTGGCCGCACAAGTGTAACACGAGGCACCCGAAGAAAGTGTCGAAGCAAGAGTAGCATAACGCGGCCACAAATGTACCCACTAGCTGTCCCATCCAGGTGATCCCGAAGTATCGGCTTTTCGTGACGTCATAGGGAAACGTGGCTGGATGAAGAAGCCCTCCTAGCTCGTTGTCTGACGCCATCTGTACGTTGCTCCAAACTTGCAGGCACACGAAGGTGGACACAGTGACGTACGTCAGGCTAATACAGCCGATGGATATTATACGGCTGATCTTAGCGGTTTTCAGCATCCTTTGGCGATCCTGCGCGGCGATCGGCTCGGTCCAGTCCACGAATATTTGATCGAGTATCATTGTCAGTTCTGGAAACGTGTTGATTCATAAAAATAATGTTTGTAAGGGAACATTGAAGATGTTTCCTTTGAATAATGGAAATATAAGTAGTCGTTATTATATACATTTGAGAAATATTAATTTAATAATTGAATTTTAATAATGGAGGATATCGGTGACCGATGAATACAATGGCTGCAAATGGTTTTGAATGACTATTAGTGAATATTAGCGACAATTAGTGACTATCGATGTCTACCAGTGAATATCAATGACCTCCACTGTCACTGATTATCGGCGAGTATTAACGTTCGTTGGTTGCTACTAGTGACTACTACTGACTATTAGTGCGTTTCGGTAAGCAGCATCACATTTAGGAGACTACTATGTAAAATCAAAAAAATAATTGCAAACTCTTGGTGACTATACGGTAACAAACATCGGTGATTATCAATGACTATAACAGGAAAATGTATTACAGAAATGTAGGAATTGTTAAATAGTCATATTTTACCAAAATAAAATAATTTACGCGAATAATTGACATCATGGTAATTAAAAGAACATTAATAGTCATCTATCAACAAGTCAGGATGTTAGCATTTGATTAGTTGACGAAATACGAGCAGTTACATGTAATTCAATAAATATCAATGTTTAACACTAATTTAATTTAAAAGAAATAATAATACTTACCCTTTCTGTTGTATTTCAAAACGATCTGCTTGACCACTGTAAAAGAAATCGGAACGTTGATGGACAGGTTCTCGATTACCTCGTCCAAGTTGGCCGATGTCATTATCAGATTCGCCGTTTGAGGTGCACAAATGAAAAAGATCGAGCTTAGAACTGTAAACCAGAACATCAAATTCGACACCAGCTGCGATTTCCTAGCTTTTTTCGTTGGTTCCGGCCACACGCCAAGCGCCGTTAAATGGAAACGATTCCATCCCATGCCAAAATCCATTCCGTACAATGTTTGATACAGGCTCGATGAACCGTGTGCAACAAATATTAAACGAACGCTAAGCAATTTTCAATGTTTCAGAGATCATCGCATTTTTCCACTACCGCTAGATGAAGTTATAATAATTTTGTAGAAACCTTCTTCGATCTCGAGGACGATTTGTCTCGTTCTTAATGCGACAAGAGTTTCGAACAGAAATAGGACTTGTTTCAACGATCGAAGAACGTTCTAGGATGCCTCCACGATGTTTCTGTCAGTTCTCTTTGCATAGGCGTTTCGATGATTCATCCTTCAGATTGCGCGCAACCCTTTCGTGTCCAACATTACGCATTCTTCATCTCGTTCATTATTTCGACCGAAACTTTTAATAGTCACCGCGTGGAAGTTCGCGGAGGCGAAGAGACAATCTGTAGTTCGAACTTCTTCGGTTGGTCGACGATCAAATCGTAGTCCGACGAAACAGACGATGAAAAACTCTGTCCTAGGTAATTACTTCATGTCTGAGGTAGAAATCGAAACTTCTACCCGCTTCTACCCTTTTGCATACATTTTTTGCGAGACGTCGAGAATCGTACTTCGTTTACGAATACGAATTAGTCACGATAGGGGATCGAGGATAGGTGCATTGTGTTTAAAGCACCGAAGAGGGTGTACAGTTAAGAACACGTCGGTCCTAAATTAAAGTTGTTAACCTGATAGAAAAGAATAAAAAAATATATAAATACTTATTTTCGAAAGTACATTAATATCTTTCTTACTACACAGGTTGTATAGTTAAAAACATATCAATCCCAAATCAAAGTTGTTAACCTAATGAAAAAGAGAAAAGAAATATGTAAATACTTATCATAGATAAAATATAAGTATCTTTCTTACTACACAGGGTGTGCAGTTAAAAACACGTCGATCTCAAATCAAAGTTGTTAACGTAATGAAAAAGAGTAAAGAAATATATAAAGACATATCATAGAGAAAATATAAATATCTTTCTTACTAGACAGGTTGTATAGTTAAAAAAATATCGATCCCAAATCAACGTTGTTAACCTAATAAAAAAGAGTAAAGAAATATATTTAAATACTTATCATAGGGAAAATATAAGTATCTTTCTTACTACACAGGGTGTGCAGTTAAAAACACGTCGATCTCAAATCAAAGTTGTTAACGTAATGAAAAAGAGTAAAGAAATATATAAATACTTATCATAGAGAAAATATAAATATCTTTCTTACTAGACAGGTTGTATAGTTAAAAACATATCGATCCCAAATCAACGTTGTTAACCTAATAAAAAAGAGTAAAGAAATGTACAAATACTTATCATGGAAAATATATAAATATCTTTCTTTTTACAGATTTTGTCGCAAACTGAAGTACTAGAACGATCAAATGACTGGACACAGCTTTGTGAAAAATGTTTAATATACTCAGAAGAAATTCGTGGATGGTGGTGAATTTTTACAGGGACTCTCATGGCGTGCTACATCTACAACAAAACTTTCCGTAGGCAATTGTAAAAGAATTTGGGAAACTTGTACCGAAGTGGAACGTCCAAGCTGATGGTGTATATACGTATGTATGTCTGTTTCCTGTTCGCGTGGTTTAATCGTTGGTCACGAATGGTTTAATCGTTGCTCGCGACCGTCAGCAAAACCGACAAGTATCCCATTGCTGTTTTCAGAATCTGGAAAAGGAACGAGCTCCGTTTTGTTCACGTGAAACGTTTCGAAGATGTTAACGTTCGGGATGACGAATGTCAAAGTATTAAACGAAGCTGTACGTACAGTACTAAACATCTCCATGGAGAACGTGCCAAATTTGCCAGCAGTCAAACAAAGCGGACGAGTGGATCTGTTCATGATGAATAACAGGCATCTCGCTACTTCAGGTGAGACGTTGAACCAATACGATTCGTATGCAGAATTGCTCATTTCTCTACTCTGTAATATTTCAAATAGTCGTGTCTCGTTTTTCATTCATTCGTCTGTGTTAGATAAATAATTATATTACTTCAATAATACATGGTATTGTAGTTAAATGGTAAAATAGTGAATAGCTAAATTGTTTGAAATTTCCAATGGACTCGATCAAATATTTTTACGAATAATTACATCTTTATAAATGTACATATGACACGCGTATTTGCATAGGTATTACAACGCTTTTATACATATTATACACATGTATAATTATATTCTTTCAATAACTACATGGTTTAAATGGTAAAATAGTGAATAGCTAAATTGTTTGAAATTTCCAATGGACTCGATTAAATATTTTTACGAATAATTTCATCTTTATAAATGTACATATAACACGCGTATTTGCATAGGTATTACAACGCTTTTATATATATTATACACATGTATAATTGTATTCTTTCAATAACTACATGGTTTAAATGGTAAAATAGTTAATAGCTAAATTGTTTGAAATTTCCAATGGACTCGATTAAATATTTTTACGAATAATTACATCTTTATAAATGTACATATGACATACGTATTTGCATAGGTATTACAACGCTTTTATACATATTATACACATGTATAATTATATTTTTTCAATAACTACATGGTTTAAATGGTAAAATAGTGACTAGCTAAATTGTTTGAAATTTCCAATGGACTCGATCAAATATTTTTACGAATAATTACATCTTTATAAATATACATATGACACACGTATTTGCATAGGTATTACAATACTTTTATACATATTATACACATGTATAATTATATTTTTTCAATAACTACATGGTTTAAATGGTAAAATAGTTGATAGCTAAATTCTTCAAAATTTTCAATAAACTCGATTAAAAATTTGCAAATAATTACCTGTGAAGGTATTACAATGCTTTTATACATGTTACACACATGTATAGATATTAAATCATGATATTCGATCTCTGATCTTCATCAAAGATTAAGATCAAGCATATCACGACTTGTTGTTAATTATAAAAGCGTTAATTGCAATGAAGTGACACTTACTTGAACGAGAAGCATCTCGCCTATGTAACAATAAATGTACACGTGCACGAGGATGAAGCAAACGAACAGAATGAAGAAAACCAGTTGAAAGTTGAAGATTCCGTTTTCGTTGCTCAGTAGCACCTGTACATGGTTTCGTTCTGTCTTCATAATCTCTAAGCTTTACGAGAATAAAGTTGCGAGGTTTCAACTTACGTTGAAGAAGAAGAAACCTTGAAAGCATATCTCAACGGTACAGAGCAGCATCTGAATTAACAAAAGCATGCTGAAGCAGTCTTCGATTTTAGTCGCGAACCTTTAACCATAAATAGATTGAATTAACGTCGCGATTGAAAGTATTGGGATATTTGAAGTGCAGTTGAAATAAATATTAATAAAAATATTAATCAATTCTTAATATGCGATGGACAGTGTTCGGTTAGGTATGGTACCGTGCGGTTAGCTAAATATTAATAAGCTCCCGGTCGGTGAAGTGTTAAATTTTAGTAATCCTCCTATTACTCGAAGCTTCTTTTATTTCAACAAGACTGTTTCCCTCCCTAAATGGCATCGAAATAGGAAAAAGTGAAATTGTAGACTACCGACAAATTATTACAATGGCATCATAGATCAGTGGAATATTACTAGCATTGCAGTGAAAGAACGAAAAGATCTTAACACTTAGCCGACCGAACGGGGAGATCTCCCATTTTGTCCTCAACAGAGCGCTGCAATTGATTCTATTTGCTTTTGTTATTAGTTAGACTTGAACTAGTACTGTTCATAAGTTTTTCAAAATATAATTTTTAATAAGTTGAACATCAGCTTAGAACCAACTAATAACAAAAGCAAATAGAATCAATGGCACTGTTTTGCCAAGGAAAAAATGGGAGGTCTCCCCATTCGGTCGGCTAAGTGTTAAGCTTGACTTCTAAGACTGACATTTGACTCACCAGTTCAGACGTTCGTGTCTCTTCACGATCCAAGTTAGCTCCTTCTGAATCTCATCCAGACTTCTGCTTTCTCCCTCGTTCCCCATCAGCTTCTCCAGCTTCATCCTTAGGATCTCGAACTGGCCGCACAGGTGCATCACCAGCATCGCGATGAAAGTGTCCACGGTGGTGTAGCAGATCGTGGCCGAGTATCCGGCTATCACCTGGCCCAGATTGGTCAGTATTAGCACCGGAACTGGTCGAACGTTATACGGAAAGTATCCGGTGTACAAGACCAAACGGTCCTGCCTCTCGTTCAGCCAGTCGCTCTGATAGACAGCGAACGCTCGAAGGCTCAGGTAAACGGTGACCATCGTGAGGGTTAGCATCGAACACCAGATGGAAATGAACTTGCCGGATTTCGCCCTTTTCCACATGATCGCCATCTCCTCCTCGGTTCTCGGGCACAGCCAGTCGTCGTAGAAGAACTTCACGACGGGCTTGAATGCTTGAAATTTGCATAACGTTGATAGCGTTTATTTTTAGTTTATTAACCCGATTGCATCATAAGCGTATATGTACGCTCAATTTTCCTGGTCACTATCACCGGAGCGTATACGTACGCGGCTGTGTTCGGCATTGAATCAAAAAATTTGAATAATAAAACCCACATTTCAAATATTACCACACTGAGCAACATTTTTAATAAATAATGCTGAAAGATGATTTTTCTTTTTTTTACTTTTACACAATTTTACACCTAAATATAGAATAGAATTTTTTCGGTGATATGGCCCTTTTTTCATGTTTCCATGTGATGCAAACGGGTTAACACTTTAATGACTGCTCACATAATATGTTTGTGATACTGCAGCCGAGGGTTATTAGCTGGTAACACACTCTTGTGAATGTTTCTTTTTTTGCAATATTTAAGTTCATATTAGCCGCAGGAATGAAACATGAATTAGTTAAAGTATCAGTGATAAAAAAGGGTGTACGAAGGGATTATCGTGTTATATTATTGTTACCAACCCCTGGCGAAATTGAACCGCGTACAAGTGCGCCAATTAAAGTGTTAATAATAATAACAATATAGTTTATTTCGGCTCTTTTAGCCCAAAAATGGACTTGGCTTAAAAATTTACTGTTAATGCCGACACACATCCCTTCATTCTGCATACCACTCACACATACCACTTTCTCTTTTCTTTTCCTCTGTCTTTCTACCTCCCTTAACCAGTTAACCACTTCTTCATGCCCTTTCCTTATTCTTAACACAGAATATTGAAACATAATTTTCATTCGCGACAATTGTACACGTACGCGTATCGAGCATTTTGTAAATCGTTAACAAATTTTTAGTAATTTCTTTCGCGTTTCATACTGTTTTGTTTCTTTATACGTACAGTCTCTGTGATACCAGGCAATGATCAGTTTCATCATCGCGTTTATGCCAGGGATATTAGCCGTGGATAGATTCTCCGTCACCAACTCCAGATCGCCCCATATGAAAATCAGATTCGCGCTCTGTGGTCCGGTTCCGAAAATTGTTACAATGGCTAGGGAGATCAGAGCCTTCAGATCTGGCCATCTCCGGTCGGATCTGTTCGGCTCTGGCCATATGCCGACCAGATCCATGTTCCCACGATTCCATCCGAGGGCTACCTTCAAACCTGAAGAAATTCCACCGAAAATTTAAAACAAGCTCTTGCATCAAACGAATAGAATCGAAAAATTAACGATAACTTCGACAATATTTCCTTTCTCGCTTTTCTCATTTATTAATTCATTCGTTCCCAATCTTTGTTTCGCGAATTTTTACAGAACATCTTCAAATTTTTGAATAATGTCATCGAAAATATCTTCGCGAGTTTTTTGGAAAATATCTTCGAAAAAGAAATATTTCTTTGTCATTTATTATAATTAACGAAAATTTCGACAATATTTTCTTTCTTGCTTTTCTCTTTTGAATAATTCATTCGTTCCCAATCTTTGTTTCGCGAATTTTTACAGAACATGTTCAAATTTTAAAAAAATGTCATCGAAAATATCTTCGCGAATTTTTTTGGAAAATATCTTCGAAAAAGAGATATTTCTTTGTCATTCATTATAATTAACGATAATTTCGACGATATTTTCTTTCTTGCTTTTCTCTTTTGAATAATTCATTCAATCGTTCCCCGTTTCGCGAAATTGTAGAAAACATCTTCAAATTTTTAGAAAATATCTTCGATAAAGGAATATTCCATTATCATTTATTACAATTAACGATAGCTTTGACGATATTTTCTTCCCCGCTCTTCTATTTTATATAATTCATTCGTTCCACGTCTTTGTTTCGCGAATTTTCAGAAAATATCTTCGAAAAACGAACATTCCATTGTCGTCTATTTCGTTGATTCGAAAAAATTAAATTCACAAAAATGTTTAAAATGGTTACTCAGTACCTCGATCGAAGTCCATTCGAGGCGTGTTCGCGCGAACTACACGACCAAACGACTGACACGAATTTCGCGTTCTTTATGCGAGAGAAGGACGCATGCCCGCCTCGGAAAGTCGCAAGCTGCCTGCCATGGAAAATGTTAAAAAGTTCAAAGTGGACGAGAAAGAGGGTGAGCGTAGTTCCCCGGCGGCAATTGTCGGGTAAGATGTTTTCAAATCGATTTCAATTTTTAACTTGGCGTCTCTAAGTGGATTGTCCAACTGTGAACGCCTCTGTCTCGTTTATTGAATTATTTATCGCGTTTATTGGGTAACTTCTAGCATTCCACTTTCTTGCGTTTCGTTCATACGTGTTTCTGAAATTGAGTGGATCTAATTCTATGAACGCGAGGCAATATGGAAAATTTAATCGAGGTATTACAAACTCCTTTTTATATTGCACTAATTTTATTTATAATTCTTGCTGCTGATATTTTATTACTTATGATTTAATGATAAATTTTAATACTGGAATTGATTTAATTTTCTAAACTTATTAATTTTTTTTTTAAAGGAGAACACAAGGTTGGAGGATTTTAAAAATAGTTAAATAATATATAAATTAATTTATTTGATACAGTAATAAATTGTGTACAAAACCAGATAACATTTCCTCTTGCACAGAGTACAATAATATATCATTCTGATAATTATTTACAATCGATAACAGGAGAGGATTGAATGATTTCTAAAGGAATATTGTTAAAAAGTTTAATTTATATCTATTTTACACATTGAAAATATATCGTTCGCGCTGATAAAACAAGGAATAAAAAGAGTATAATAAATATGTCCCTTAACAATATTGCGTATATTGTTTCGCTAATTTGTAGCTCGATTTTTCTCAAGAAATCATTCGAACTATACTGATTTCCGGAGGAAAATCCATGGAAAACTCAAATTTGACCCAAAAATAAATCAGGTTTGATTCCAACCAATTCATTTCAATCGTCATATTGACGAAATGCAATTTAGCAGTTGGTGAGTTAGGTCAAGTTTAAGTTGATTTATTTAGTACTCGAAGCTAATTAACTCTAGTTCCTTAAATTACTAGGGTGAGTGCGTATTAAATAGGGTGGCAGATATGTACAATTTCAGCTGGACAACCAATCACTATCTTCTCCATAATTTTCATAGAAACTCTCTGATTCCTCCTTCAGCTCGCTCTATTTTACTCGAAAAATTTTATTCTTATGATTGTCTTTCACATCTGTCAAATCTATCTACAAGTCTATACACCATCAATTCCAATCAATGTTTAACGTTCAATATCCTGAATTTTATTTTACCGTTCTAACACAATTTTAATCCATGAGCGATTAATATTAAATATTCAAAAACACAACCCCAATGATTGAAATTTTTCTCAAAATTCCCTTCGAACCTCTACCTGCATTGAATCCAATCCGAACCTAATCAAAAACCAGAATCGAAGCTTCTCTCTCTCTCTCCACCCCCTCTCTCCCCTTTTTCTATATTCCTCCCCCCTCTCTCTTTCCCTCTTTCTATATTTTTCCCTGCCCTCCCCCCTCCTCCCTCTTTCCCCTCACTCTCTCTCTT
Source organism: Tetrapedia diversipes (assembly GCA_033822845.1). NCBI lineage: Eukaryota > Metazoa > Arthropoda > Insecta > Hymenoptera > Apidae > Tetrapedia > Tetrapedia diversipes. The sequence continues at coordinate 634,132 of JAOPTO010000566.1, read as the reverse complement.
TCCCTCTTTCTATATTCCCCCCTCTCTCTTTCCCTCTTTCTATATGTTTCCCTCCCCTCCCCTCTCCTCCCTCTTTTCCACTCACTCTCTCTCTTTCCCTCTTTCTATATTCCCCCCTCTCTCTTTCCCTCTTTCTATATTTTTCCTTCCCCTCCTCTCTCCTGCCCCTTTTCCCCTCACTCTCTCTCTTTCCCTCTTTCTATATTCTCCCCTCTCTTTTTCCCTCTTTCTATATTTCTCTCTCTCTCTCTCCCTCTCTCTTTTCCTCTTTCTATATTTTTCTTTCCCTTTCTCTCTCTCTTTTTCTCTTTCTATATTTTTCTCGCCCTCCCTCCCTCTCTCTCTGTCTATCTGTCTCTCTCTCTCTCACTCTCTCTCTCTTGTTCTCTAATCTCAGAATTCCGAGCCGCGGTTGGAACCGATGCACAGCGAACGCTTTCACCGGTCGTGAAATCAACGATTTATCAGTTCCGCTTTCCTCCAGGCGTGGAAGCGCAGCGAGGGCTTCTTCCGGGTCGCGCCTAGAAGAACACGTTCCCTGGCCTGGCCTGAGGGCACAGAAAGCTCGAGCAGTCGTGTCTTCGTACAGCATCCATGACCTGCTGGAAGTGGCTGGACACCTGGACGGCTGCTCCGGGTTGGATCCTGCGAACACGCGCGGATTAACGGGTAACGGTGATTCATTCGTTAGAAAAGCCCCAGGGCGTCGATGAACACCCGTCGGATTATCGATAGTCACGGTGTAATTGATAGGTAACGGGACGGAGATGGATAATTGGTCGGATAGCGCCGTGGGTTGTGGGTAATATCGTAGGGAGAAGGAGAGGGGAAGGTGACAGAGTCGAAAGTCGGTTCGGTTGAATCGTAATCGCGGTTTTATGGTTGTTTTTAGTCGAGCTAATGGCCAAGGAAGACGGTCGAACAGAGGTGATTAAGTTGGCGGAGAGATCGTTAGATTAGATGGTGTTTGACGAAATTAAGCGAGATCGAAGCTGAAAAAGTGAGATTAGAGGTAAGATTACCGAGATGTGCATGCTTGAGGACCTATTTCTCATGGTCTGGAATTTCGTTGAAATACTTGAATACTTGTTCTAAGAGTTCTAAAACTAATACGTTTTTCGCCCTTTCCCCTTATTGCATTTTCGTGAACGTACCCTTACTCTTCAAGAAATAAGTCGAAAAAAAAATCACTACGTATAAAAGTGGAAAAAATTATATTCTTGTAAAAGGCGGGTATAATTTGCCACTAAGTTAACACGTTGAATGCCACAGAAGTCACTGATGACCGGCGTGCTCAGATTGGTAGAAATACATAATTTGGACAAATGTCAATACTTATCAATTTTTCATTGTAACCATCGTCGATGCAATGGCGTGAAAAAATTAATGCAGTATAAAGCATCCAAAAGATAGTTACACACTGCAATTTATTTATTGTAGGTAATATTAACAGTATGTGCATAGAAAATTCATCGTGGCGCCACGGGCAAACACTGTAAAATTGCCCCGTGGCATTCAACGTGTTAAATTAGATTTGAAGACTAGAAAAATTCGTCGCCATCAGAAGATGACGAGACGATCTCCACTTCGTTCTAACTTATCAGCCGAGTTTCCCGATTTCCCGTCCGCCAAGAACCAGTTCGAACAAAGCCATTATGCAGAACAGGACGAGAAAATCAAAGAGCCTCGCAGGCCGGCCGGAACCACAGCGAGCAACAGATAACTTTCTTCCCAGCTTTCGCCGGCGACGTCCTACTGACTGATTCGACTTTTACCTCTTAGCACAGTTTCACTCTGCGCATGCACACGTGCGCTCGTACGCGAGGGATCGTACCCCACGTGCTCGTCGGTGAAAGATTCGCGGAAGAAACGATAGAAAACTATCGAACGACGACTGATCGAGCTCAAAGTACGCGTCTCATCGTCGCCTTTGTAGCCGCGTTTCCTCGATCGCGAACGATTTCTATCGCGAGATCATTTTCTGCTTGTCTGACGGACAGTTTTACGATTTCACGACAGTTCCGTCGATTTTCGTTGAGTCTGCGTGCATAATTTATCATTGAGCGAGTAGTCGCTTGTTTGATTCGAGCGTTACAAATGACTCCACTGTTGGAGATGATGGATGGTACGATTAGTGATTGTATACTTTAGAGGGACACCATTGAGATTAACGGACGTTGAATAGTTAGGGATTGAGTTGTTTACGTTTGAAAATGTAGTATTGTAGTTTTAAGGACCAGAAAAGTGAAAGTGTGGGTCGACTAGAAGAAAGCCGGGCCCATCGGAAAAATTCATTGATGTGTCGAAAAAATCTAGTGAGCTCGGGGTGGAAAGAGGAAAAGGCCTATAAAGGTTTCCTCGAAAGAGAAAACGGACCAATGTTGAATAGAAAACCGAGTTGTAGAGTCGTAAAAAGAGCTTAGGATTAAACATAGAGTCGCATGACAGAGTTGAATTAGAATTTACTGTACACTGCATATGTTTGCCATTATTCATACTACTAATAATAAATAATTCTAAGAACCTTTTTTCTACAAAAATGGAAATAAAGTGGAATTCTTACTCCATCGATTCCCTTCTAAATTAGATATCCTACCGATATCGATTTTCTTCCTAAACAAGCATTTCAATTCGTCGAAAAGATTATCTCGCTAATAAAACAGAACTTTCTTTCGTAAGAAAAACCTCGAACTACGTTAAAGAGGAAAGGAGGTCCGCGGAAGTTTCCCAGAGCCACGAAACCGAGAGTTCGTTCGCCAAACATGGCCGTCTACATAACAATAACGCTAACCGAGCGAGCACCGCCATTATATCACTCCTTTGACCGACTTCCTGTGTGTTTTGTAACGCACTCGCATTTAGCTCTTTTTTGTACAAAAGAAAATGGTTCCTGGAAACCTACGCTGCCGTAACGAGCAGCAGGGACCAGAAAAACGGATACTCACAGACCGAGCAGGGCGGCCATTTTCTTCTCCATCAGGATAACAGCATCGGCTCCTCTCTGGATCATGGCGTCGCAGAATAACCTCTTCGCGCATGGCGTGTTGGTCCAGTCCCCATCGATGTGAGCCACCTCAGCCACCTCCGCGTTCTCCAGGTTCTGAAGGGTGTCCTCCAGCTCCTGATCGCTGTCGACGTTCCTCCTCCTCCTCCTTTTTCGCCTCTCGTCCCTGCCGTCCACGGAGTTCCCTGTTCCCTCTCCCATGGAGTTCTCCTCGATCCTCTTCAGGCTGCTCGAATCGTTTCTGTCCGACGAACCGTCAGCCGAATCTTTCCGGAGGAACTCCAAAGGCGTGGGACCGTCCTCGACGATTAAGATATCCGAATCCTCCGCGTGTTCTTCCTTTAAGTCGTTTTGATCGTTCGCGTTTCTTCTGGGGATCAGGAGCTCCGTGACATCGATGCTACCCTGACGGGAAGGGATATCGATCTCCACGATCTCGCTGATGGGGTCGGCTCCTTTTCGCTGAAGACGCTTGTCTCTCACCAAACTCTTCAAGTCTCCTTCAGTCTGAAAGATGTCCAAGCGTTCTAAGCTTCGTCTCCTCCTAGATCTCGCCGTTGCTTGGTCGTTCTGGTCGACTTCCGGTTGCGTGCCCTTGCTCTCCGCTCTGTGATCGTCTTCAACGACCAGCAGAACTCCGTTTCGATCATTTGTACTCTTTGGGACATCTTCCCCCGCGGCTTCCCCGTTCTCAGACACGTTCTCCAGGAAGTACACAGTTCCTTCGTAATTATTCATCCGTCTCGAGTCTCTGCTTCGACCTTCCCGATCCGCTTCCGTTAACGGCGTTTTAATGGCGTCCAGAGCTCTCTGGTACTCAACTTCGGTGGCCAACGCGTCGTTGGATCTCTTGAGGACATCGACGTCCAGATACCTTCCGACGGCAACCGCTCCAATTCCGAGAGCAGCACCGGAAGCGACCAGTCCCAGTGCTGGGATCAGGATACTGCCACCGGAAGCGACGGTGCCTACTTTGTCCTCGGCCTCCTTGCCCTGGGAAAGACCCAGGTTCTGCGAGATCTTGTGCGTAGCCTCCACCAGAGGATCGATCACCGGCCTGGTGAACTGCGACACCTTCTCCACCCCATTTGAGAACTGGCTCCTCAGGTTCTCCGAGATTTTCACCCAGAACGGCGCGTCGCTCGGTCTTTTCAGGCCGTAGAAGTGCTGGTTCGGGTAGTAGTTCTTGGTGGTGTAGGTGTCGATGAAGTTCTTGTCGTTCAACACGTACTTCTTCTTCTGCCGTTGCTCCGTGAACGAGTACTGGTTCTCTGGAAAGTTGTCCGGCCGCCTTTTCTCGTTCTTCACGATCTTGGCAGGTTGCACGCCCAATTCTGGATGAGCGTACTGCAAAACTGGCGCTCTCGCGCCAGGCTTCAAGGCGACTGGCGCTATTTTCTGACTTTCTGGGGTGTACAGTTGGGAGATCGGGTAGACAGACACGCCGTCGGGGTGGAGCATCCTCTTGTGCGAGTTACTGCGGAAATTGTCGGCCCTCGTCTCGTACACTTCCGCTTTCAGAGCTTCGTTCTTGTAGTTCGTTGGGTCCCACTCGAAGAACACGTTCTTGCCCTCTTCCTCGTAGTCTTTGCCGTACCTGTTGAACAAAACAGTGGAAGGTTTGCTGAAAATGTAATTATACGTTTTATGCAGCTTATCAATTTTCAAAAAGAACATTAACGCTAGGTTTACATCGTACAGAATTTGATACTCCAGAACTGAGATGGAAATAGATTAGGGTATATTCGTATCAGTCCATCAATAAAAGTCAATAAAAATTATTAGGAATAATAATTATTATTTTTGCAAATTTTGCTTATGAATTCCGAAACTCGTCAAATTGAACCCGTAAACCTAGTGTTAAAAATCACAACAATTTGAAGATCGAAGTAATGACTTTTCCAAACTTCTCTAATTTAAATACATTAATCAGAAAAGTAATTAAACCACATTTAAAAATTTGACAAACAAGTTAAAATGTTATGTCAGAGATGTAAATGAATAATTTTAAATATTTTTGAATTTCAAAAATTCCTCTTTCCAAACCACATCCCTCAACATACCTTCTATTGACGTTCTTGAAGAACCTCTCGAACCTCTGCCTGTCCACGGCGTTCTCCGCCGGATAAAAGTTCGAATGCGATTCCAGACTATCGTCAGACCCTGCTTCATGGATCAGTTTGTTATTAATCACTCGCGCGTTGCGCCATGTCTGAATCCTGTCGATCGGCTCATCAGGAACTCTCTTCCCATGAATCACAGGTGTACCGTCCCTGTCCAAGGTCATCGGAGACCTCTTCGGGTTCGATTTCACGTTGATCTCTGACCTGACGATCACTTCCGGTGGCACATTCTTGGCGTCCCTGTTTTTCGACAAATTCGCCCCTACATTCGTCCTCGATGGACGAACCTGATGAGGTAGAAACGCGTAGCGGGTCTTTTCCTCACTCTGATCCGCCAATTGCAGCTTCCTCTGGGATCTGTCCTGAAAATGGCGGGACAGAAGCAGCCCGTTGCTAGGATAGGCTGGCTCGAACCTGGCGTAATTGGTCCTGTCCTCTGTGGTGGTCTTCGGGTCGCTCGGAAGCGGCTTCCAGCTCTGATACTCCTCTGTCGTCGACTCCTGCAGCTGAACAGCTCTCCCGTCCGTTCCCAGGGGCGTCCAGTTTCCGTAATCGATGTTCGTCTCGCCAGCTAACCGATTCCTCTCGGTTTTATTCGTTTTTTCACTCGCAGAGACGTTCTCTGACTTGTGGAAGCCTTTTTGACTGTTGGAGTCAGACAGCTTGGCTCTGAGCTGCTCTATCTGAGCGTCTTCTAGCTTTCTGATCTCTTCTTTGGTCTTCGTCTCGGTTCTGGTTACTTTGGATGAGTCTAACGACGATGTCGCGTTCTCGTTGGATTCTTCGGGATTCAGCTTTTGGGATTCCTGAGAATTTTTCAGGGACTCGTCGTTGGACGCTGACTGCTCAGAGAAGGAGGTCCTGTCTCGACGTTTCACGATTAACGTGGCCAAGTTCCCTTCGCTGGTCCGCACTTTGAGCTCCTCGGTCTCGCCCGGCAGGCTTCGCGACACTTTCAACATCGTCCTGGCGTAGCTGGGTTTCGGGAGATCTGCCGTGCTGGTGTCGATGACGATCAGTGTCATCAACGCCAGAGTGAACGTCACCTGAGACGAAGCAACGAAATTGCTGAGTGAACAATTGTTGATAACTTGTGAACGATTGTTTCTTGTTTAATAAGAAATTCAAAGAAATTAGGGTATAAATTATAAAACTAATCTTAAATTGAAAAACTTATCTGGTATGTGAAAAAAAATAATTGCGATTCAGATACCTTTGGCAAAATTTTCATATTATATTAATATGATACTTATGAAGATTTTAATCTTAGATCAAACGTAGAGCAAAATAGTTCCCTTTATCTTACAGTTACACACGTATCAGTACGTGAGTTCAGAACTACGATACGTTACAAAAAACAACGAAACAAAATTTTTCGAAAGATATCCTCGCATTTCTGCAGCCGAGACACGTAGCCATTGCGTCTTTCAATCTATTCAGCTCGCATACAAATGTGAAATCATTCTGAAAACGTTTTCGAAAGTCGGTCTTGCACTATCACGACCCGCTTGTTCCTCTCCTTTTTACCCAACGACGATTGATTAACGCTCTAGAATTAGCATCTAATCACGACCAATCCAACGAACACTGAATTCTTATTTGATTCTGTTCCAATGCATATCAAAATATCGGTATCAAATTTCTCAGAAAACTATTTCCTACAAATGAATTTCATAAGAGAATCTACAAAATCTAAACCAATAAAAAATAGTACACATTTTATCGAATAAAAGAAAAAATGATAAATACCCCAGAACAATAACTTTCTTATCTACTGAAAAATTAATCAAAGCATCCCAAAAGAAATCATTCGTTAAAGTAGTTAGCTTCTCAAAAAACTATTTTTTACAAATGGACTCTAAGAGAAAATCTTCAAAATCTGAACCAATAAAAAATAGCACACATTTTATTGAATAAGACAAAAAATGATAAATACCCTAGAACGTTAATCTTATTTACTCAAAAGTTAATCAAAGTGTGTCCAAAAGAAATTTAACATTCGTTAAAGTTAATGAACGTAGTTAGCCATACATTCTTAATCGGTAGATAATTTTTTAACTGCCACTTTATTGAACGCGAAAATCCCTAGACGGGACCTGCGGTTGAAAATGGATTAGGCTCGTCTCCGATTACGTCTAACAGGCTGAACGTAATTAGGAAGTGCGATTTGTAAGCGCCTAACACGTTTTATGTAACGATCCGCGCGTCACACGGTTGCACACCTCGATAGAAACAGGCCTACCGGAAGTCCATTGTGCCCTCCTCGAAACCGACCGACTGTTACGCGTGCTTGTAACGCTCGTACGGGACACGTTACGTGCTCGATTATGCTCGCGGGGGTCTATTTAGGTCCTTTGTGTGGAGATTTGATAGCCAGGCTCGATGATTCGGCTGTTCAAGCCGCTCATGAACGAGTCTGAGCTTCCTGAATGGAGAACATGGACAGGGACGATCGGATGTTTGATTGAGATTAACCCTTTCACAGTTTAACCCTTCAAGTACAGCAGAATGTTCCACTTTCCTATTCTATTGGCCAACGCGTGTATTTCTGTGATTCGCGTAGTCTCTAATAAATTAGATGGATATATTATATAATATATGCTGGATACATGCGATTCGTCAATAGGAATAACATTTTTTGAAGCAATTCCGTTAATCTGACAACAAAACAAACAACAAACAAACCTTAATGATTTAATTTAGTATGATCAGTTTCAAAACATTTTTGGAGACACAAAAGCCTACATTCAGCCATCTCAATATACAAATGTTTTTTAAATAAAAAAAAGAGAGTCAGTATCGTACCTGAAGGGTTAATACGGAAGAGATTCGGGCAAATCATCATGAATTACAGTAGGGTAAGTTTCGTGTTTTAACCCTTTCGCGATAGCACAACTGAGACCATACTTTGTCGTCTTCCACAATCGAACCATCCTTCGCCATTTTCTGCGTTGCCTAATGCTTATGCTAACTTTATTTTGACATCTCTATTGAAATAAAACAATAATATAATTATGATTTTAATAGTATTCATTACATACTATTTTTTAATAATCTCTTTTAGTATGAAAAGTTTTAAAACCCTTCAGAAAGTACGTTAAGAGAAAGTTGGTTTTTCGATTAATTTTTGCTTCGTAATATTTCAGTATTCAATTTCTAACGTTTCTATTTTACAACAATTTTGTTGCTACAAGTAACACTTTGATGAAAATTGTTGTACAACACAGATCAAAGGAGATTCGCATTCGGTTTCAATTAGATGTAAATCGAGATGAAATGGAAATTGAATTAGAGTTAGAATTAGATCACATGTAGATTAGTCAGATTCGTTAATCGATCAGATTGAACACGATCGTGCCTGTGCACAGCTGAAAATGAAAGGTCTGACGTGAAGCCCCTGTTGCCCGGTGACAGTGGCCCGAAGATTTTTAGGGTCACTTTCACTTTTCGTACTCTGCCGCCGGAATACATTATCAGTGAAACCTAATCGAAGAATTTCAACGTCGAAACGGTAATATTGAAACAACGGAACAGGTGTTCAAGTATTGAAATCGAAATAGAACTCGACGATCGAAGAAAGTTCGACCGAACGAACTTTAACCCGTTGTTAGAGAGATTAGCATTGGAAATGAGCGTCGAAGATACCGGATGAAACCCAAGAAAAGATTCCATCCAGCAATTCAAACGAAACACAGACGTTCACACATCCTGGTAAACTCTTTTCAGCTAACTAACTCAAAAAGTCAGACAGGAATGCAATTTTCGTGGCCGTTTCGTGGACAAACAAGTCGTGACTGGGAAGATTCGCGAAAACAAGCTTGCTGAGGGAAAGAAGCGTTCTCGTGTGTACATGAAACTAGCTTTCGAAGAGTACCTTCTAACGCGTGTAAAATGAAGGAGAAAAAAAGAAGAAGAGAAAAGGAACGCGAGTAATTGCATCGAACGAAAAGGTAGTAGCATGCGATCCGTATTACAGTTTATGAATCACCGAACTTTCTCCTGTACGCTTCCTCTTCATTTCCAAGTAAAAACGAGCTGTCTAAACTGTTTCAGGTACACGGCCTGTCTCACGGAACTGGGACGAGCTTCGCCTTTTGGAATGATCGGGCTGGAAGAGATCGTTACGAGGCGGCCGACGCACAGTGTGGTATTCACCCCGAAAAATCAGGCAAAACTTTTTCAATATTCACTCAATTCACTTTAAACTGGCATAAAATTTATACAAATTGGATAAAACGAAGACGATTTTAACACTTAGCCAACCGGATGGGGAAATCTCCCATTTTTTTCCGCAACTAGGGTGCTGTGATTGATTCTATTTACTTTTGTTATTAGTTAGTCTTGAACTAGTGTTGTTCACAGTTCGTCAAATACATTTTCTGATCTTCCAAAGTACAATTTTTAATAAATTCAATACCAGTTCAAGACTAATTAACAACAAAAGTAAGTGGAATCAATCGCAGCGCCCCTGTTGCGAAAAAAATAGGAGATCTTCCCATCCTTTGCTTTTTGCCATTGATTCTATTTACTTTTGTTATTAGTTAGTCTTGAACTAGTGTTGTTCAAAGTTCGTCAAATACATTTTCTGATCTTCCAAAGTACAATTTTTAATAAATTCAATACCAGTTCAAGACTAATTAACAACAAAAGTAAGTGGAATCAATCGCAGCGCCCCTGTTGCGAAAAAAATAGGAGATCTTCCCATCCTTTGCTTTTTGCCATTGATTCTATTTACTTTTGTTATTAGTTAGTCTTGAACTAGTGTTGTTCAAAGTTCGTCAAATACATTTTCTGATCTTCCAAAGTACAATTTTTAATAAATTCTTGATACTATATTATATTAATAATAATTGTTAATAGGCTCTTGGTTGGTGAAGCATTAAAATTAAAGATTTCTAGTTTTTGATGGCATGAAGAATTTTTATAGAAATGGCTGTTCAATTTGTTTCCTATTCTCCTTTTTTTTTGTCTTTCTTTATCTTAATTGCGAACAACACTTTTGTGTTTTTCATTCTCATGTGCGCATACTATCGGGAAATATGAAGTTGAGTTGACAACAGTTTTGGAAATTGGAGCGTATACCTGCGAGTTTGCGAAACGACACAGGTGTAAACAGATTTTTTTCGCGGGAGTCCTTGTCGGACATTTGCATTTTTGCGAAACGCAGTCGCGACTGCAGCTGCAACTTATGCGAAAGGGTGCAGTCGCAATTGTGAAACAGTGCAGTCGCAACGTTGGCTTCATTTGGAAGTAATGCAGTTGTAGCTGTGAAACGATGCGATTGCAATTGTAATTTTGTGATGATAAATTTATGCAGTTTCAATAATTCAAAGATGATCGCTGAATTGTGATATAAATTTTAAGAAACAACGCGATCGAAGCTGCACTTTCGTACGGTAGCACAATTGCAACAACATCTTCTGTGGAATATTGCATTTACATTTTTCTAATATAGTATAATATAATAATAAATAATATAATATAATAATATAATAATAATAATAAATATAATAATAAGTTATATTATAGTTGTAATTGTAATTTTTGTGACATGGTACTACGGTTTGATATTTTGAATATCAAAAAATTGCAATCGAATTTTCTATGAAAGACAGTATTCACATTTTTCTAAAATACTGCAGTCGCAATTGTGTTTCTCTAAAATCGTGCGGCTGTGGTCACATTTTCTGCACCACGCGCAACTCTATTTATATTCAGCCTTACATTCCCAAACTGTGCATCTATTTACACGTATTTCCGACTTTCACGAGCTCGAAGCGAGCAGAGAATCAGCATTACCGCGCGACGAACGCACACGATTCTCCTCCGAGGTCCGTCATACGACCTTGCAATAAATTATCTGCAGGAAGCTTCAGTCGGATGACAGACGATTCTCCAGGAACCGAGACACTCGTCGCAGAAGGCAATCGCGGTGAAAGAAATTTAATGGTTCGCAGAAACCGCCGGTATTCTTCAACCGACAGAGATTAGAAAATAGCGATGCAGTAACTGAGTGTCCAGAAACTTTCTATTGTCAACATTTAACTGATCGAATAGGGAGATCTCCAATGTTTTCCTTAACAAAGCAATCGATTCTATTTGCTTTTGTTATTAGTTAGTTTTGAACTAGTGTTATTCACAATTCATCGAATGCATTTTCTGCTATTGCAAAGTACAATTTTTAATAAATTCAACACTAATACTGTTCACAGTTCATTAAATGCATTTCCTGCTTTTCCAAAGTACAATTTTTAATAACTTCAACAGTAGTATTGTTCACAATTCATGGAATGCATTTCCTACTTTTCCAAAAAACAATTTTTAATAAATTCAAAACTATTATTGTTCACAGTTCATCGAATGCATTTCCTACTTTTCCAAAAAACAATTTTTAATAAATTCAAAACTATTATTGTTCACAGTTCATCGAATGCATTTTATGCTTTTCCAAAGTACAATTTTTAATAAATTCAACACTAGTGTTGTTCACAATTCATCGAATGCAATTTTCTGCTTTTCAAAGTACAATTTTAATAAATTCAACATTATTATTCTTCACAATTGATCAAATGCATTTGATGCTTTTCCAAATTACAATTTTTAATAAATTCAACACTAGCTCATAGACAACTAATAACAAAAGTAAATCGAATCAAAGGCACAGATTTATCGAGGAAAAATAGGAGATCTCCCCATTCGGTTGGGCAAGTATTAAGACGACTATTATTCGTCGAAAAAATAGCGTACATACTATTTTAACAAATTTGTTTGCTCCAAACATCGGTAATTAATTCAAGTTAAATGATTTTATCAGTGATTTTATATCTAACGATGATTCGAGAAGTACAGTAGTGGACAAAAGTTTAAGCCGACGGGACAATATAAAACATAATTTTATGGGATGATATAAAACATAAAACATAAAATACAAATGTTATTTATACTGTTATTTCTAATTAATTAATCAATTTATTTTCTTTGATTCTTTGATCTTAAACTTTTGTTCGATACTGTATAGTTTGTTTAAGTATAACTTGGAAACTTTCTTTTAACACGACAAGAAAAATGATGATCGATGGATCGAATATACTATTTAGAAGATACAAATGGATAATTTCGTTCTTTTTTCGTTTTGATTGGTGCAAGAGAGAGAATCATTGCAAGATTGAGTCGTCAGGCGTAATTAGGCGATGTACTACTTGCCTGACGATCGTAATTTCTTTTCTGTGCTAAATGGTATCGGGAAATTGCTGTAATTTTCTGAACGGCAGGTATGCGTAGCTATGCGATTTATAAGTTGCGTGCGAGCCGCGTGTTTTATTAGGTTGGAACAAAAATTCTATTGGAAATGCTGATGCGTGAAAACGACCAACATCGGCGATGAAATTATTACGATTCATAAGTACGTGCACGATAAATGGCATCGACCATTTGATATTAAGCGTGACAAGCAAACAACAAAAAGCTGACGAAGAAAATATTTAGATGAAGTAAAAATAAGTGAAAAGCGTTGCTCTCAGAAATTTCAAAATCGAAGACATTCAAAAACGTTTTCTTAACTGCAGTATGATGAATAAAACAGGTAACGAAGAGGAAATTACAACGAACTTTTCAATTGCAAACTATAATTTCGTTCGATTGGAAAAAAAACACCGATAAAATTTTTCATAGGACTATTAAACCCATTTCCTTAAAAATGCAAACCCTTAACTTTAATTTTAACCAGATGGTTAAATACTCACTAATTTTTATAGTGCTTGCTTCAAAATCGGTTGATTTTCAAACAACCTTTCAACCCCTATTTAATCTTCTTAGGGGTGAAATATCAAAAAGTCCTTGTTTAGTGAGTGCCAACGTCATAAAAGGAACCCATTGTCCAAATTTCATGTTTCTAGCTTCAGCAGTTTAGGCTCTGGGTTGATGAATCAGTTGATAATGTATATAAATTTCCGTATCCTGCAGATACACCTTTCGCCTTTAAACTTCATCTTCTCAAATAAAGATCTATCGTTGGTTTCTCCTACGGACATCCCTCGTTAGGGATAACAGAATGTATCCTTACATGCGCTATTCAGATTGCGATCAGCTGTTCTACTGTAAATATTTCCGTTTCTTTAGCGATCAAACGGAACGAGATGAAACGAGATACAGTCGGCTGGACCGAGAGAGTAGCGTTTAGCTCGCATCGACAAGTGAAATGGAACGACATGCTTTCCCCGGGCACGTTTCGCACACGCTCGGCCAACACGCGTCGTCGACGGGACGATCCACTTTTTCCGTTCCGCTGACTTTCGTTCGCCGATCCACGGCTGACGCCAGCCCGAGTCTCTCGACCTTAACACTTAGCCAACCGAATGGAGAGATCTCTGATTCTTTCCTCTGTCATTGATTCTAATTACTTTTGTTATTAGTTAGTCTTGAACTGGAATTGAATTTATTAAAAATTGTACTCTGGAAGAGCAGAAAATGCATTTGATGAATTCTGAATAGTACTAGTTCAAGACCAAGACGCTTTGTTGAGGAAAAAGTAGATCTCCCATTTCTTCCTCTGTTATAGATTCTATCTACTTTTGTTATTAGTTAGTCTTGGACTGGAGTTGAATTGATTAAAAATTGTACTCTGGAAGAGCAGAAAATGCATTTGATGAACTGTGAACCATACTAGTTTAAGACCAAGACGCTTTGTTGAGAAAAAAGTAGATCTCCCATTTCTTCCTCAGTTATAGATTCTATTTACTTTTGTTATTAGTTAGTCTTGAACTGGAGTTGAATTTATTAAAAATTGTACTCTGGAAGAGCAGAAAATGCATTTGATGAATTCTGAACAATACTAGTTCAAGACTAATTTATAACAAAAGTAAATAGAATCAATGGCAGCGTTTTGTCGAGGAAAAAATGAGAGATGTCCCCATTTCTTCCTCTGTTATAGATTCTATTTACTTTTGTTATTAGTTAGTCTTGAACTGGAGTTGAATTTATTAAAGATTGTACTCTGGAAAAGCAGAAAATGCATTTGATGAATTCTGAACAATACTAGTTCAAGACCAAGACGCTTTGTTGAGGAAAAAGTAGATCTCCCATTCCTTGCTCTGTTATAGATTCTATTTACTTTTGTTATTAGTTAGTCTTGAATTGGAGTTGAATTTATTAAAAATTGTACTCTGGAAGAGCAGAAAATGCATTTGATGAACTGTGAACAATACTAGTTCAAGACCAAGACGCTTAGTTGAGGAAAAAGTAGATCTCCCATTTCTTCCTCTGTTATAGATACTATTTACTTTTGTTATTAGTTAGTCTTCAATTGGTGTTCAAAGTTCGTCAAATGCATTTTCTGCTCTTCCAAAGTACAATTTTCAATAAATTCAACTTCAGTTGAAGACTAACTAATAACAAAAGTAAATAGAATCTATGGCAGAGGAAGGAATGGGAGATCTCGCCATTCGGTTGGATAAGTATTAACGCGACCACGACCTCAAGCAGAGATTTCTTTGCCTTATCCAGCGGTTGTCTCGACAAGTTACGCGAAGGAAAGTGGAATGGAACCCGGTGACAGAGTCGCTGTGGAAACATCTTTTAATGGAACTCATATATCTACCATGATCTGTTGATCTTCAATGCCAATGCGAGTGTTTAGTTGATGTTTATTAGGTATATCGATGACTATAAAAACTATTCGCTGACGTTTGTATTTTTTTAATGAGATATTCCTTGATTCGTGATATAAATATCGTTGAAAAAAATATTAAATGGTATAATTATCTAGCTTAAGAAAATAGTAGGCGTTTGTGAAAACAAGAATTGTGTTTAACATTTCAAATTTTGCTATTTGGTGCAACATTAAAACAGCGAACAAGTAATTCTGTTATGGGTAATCGTCCGAAGAAAGAAAACATGTAAGCACTGAACAGCGATTAGGAAAGAGTAACTAATAAATAAATAAAAAAACGCGGAGGAACACTCGAAGCATAAGTCGAGCGAACGATACCGGTCAGTCGGTGGTCGCTGATCGTCCAAGCGTGAAACCGAAGCAGATTCGTGCATTATCGAGCTTATGGGGACATGAAAATTGCAACGTCCAGCGGGGACTAATGAACGATACGCGATTAATGCGAGTTTCGAGGAAGGAAGGAAGTGCACGAACCACGATGGCCCCGATCCGTGTCACATTGCGTTTCCGCTCCAGAAAGCTCGCGGATCGGCGTTCGTTCTCCGGCAATTAACGATTATTCTTCTCCCCTTTTTCCCCTTTATCCTCTCCTTAACCTATTTTCTTCGGTTAGCACTCCTAGTTAGCTGGTTCCTTAATTCGTACCTCCTTTTTGTTGATTTTAATCTCTTTGAAATAAGAGAAGCAGCCGGAACGAGCGGAATCTTTTGGACGATTACAAAAACATGTATGTCGCGAACGGTGGAACTTTCAGAGGAGGATAAATAAATTTGTTAAAAGGGAAGATCGATTTAATTATTCTGTCGTGTTCGAGTTAGAGATTGCATACTAATTATGTGTGGAAACGCGTATGAATTACTAACAAAAAGCTTGGAAGAACTTTACAATCAGAATCCAAGATAAATTTACATTAAACCACCTATTGTACAGTCCAATGTTAGAACGTCATTGTATATAACTCTGTAAATATTGAATCACAGAGAAGACGAGAAAAGTGTAAATACGATTCTCTCATACTGTATACGTGGTATATGTTTATAGCTTAATAATCTTTTGTAATCTTATTTAACGCACTCTGTATTTTTACCTTTCTAAATCAATGGGTTTATAACCCATGAATAAATAAATAAATAAATAAGTAAATAAATACATAAAGGTATTGAGAAATTGAAGGAGACTCACAGACACATATCAAAGTGATTCAAAAAAGTTGAAGAGCTTCCGTTCAAAATTCACCTTCACCATCGCACCAAGTACAGATCCCCCATAATAAATTGAAAAAATGAATGTTTACAAAAAAACGTATTTCCAAAGAACCAGTCACATTTAACCACGAATCACCAGATTAGTTACCAATCTCTTCTCAAAACCTATAAGAATGTCTACTAAAAAAAAAGGGAATTGTCTCCTAGAAGGAACAAAAAATCACATTTAACCACGATATCACCAGATTAATTACCAATCATTCCTCAAAACCTATAAGAATGTCTACTAAAAAAAAGGGAATTGACTCCTAGTAGGAAAAAAAAATAAAAAGAACAGTTGATAAATACCTTGAGTTTGTCCATTTCTGATTGTCCTCGATCGGGATGATCCAGCTGATCCGGTGGTCAAAGATCCAGGAAGCTGTCGTCCAGAGAAAGCGAAATAAAGGAGACGAGAACCGAGGAAAGAGGAAACGAACGCGAGAAACAACGTGGATGCTCGATCAGAACCGCATGATCATTCACCGACGATCAAGTTGCACGAAGATGATATCGTTCCTTTGCTTCTCTTATTTTTTTTTCTTTTTTTTTCGCAGTCAGGAGGCCCGCTCCTACACACCTGTTGACTCCCGGAATATCTTCGCGAGACTGACGAAGGCGCTCAGTCAGCGGCTCCTCGTGTCTCCGACGAAGGACCGACACTTCTCTCCGACCTACTTCCCGCGTTCGCCTTCGCCTTCGCCTTCTTCCGTTGCGATGTTCAACGTCTCCGCTGGCTGATCGGTAAGTTTTCCGAATCCCCTGCCACGGGTCACATAGGAACCACATAGGAATTGTTCGGCAATCTGAATAAAATTTATTAGGAAGGGGGTGGGAGGGTGTGGAACTTCTGGAAATTCAGATTTTTGAACGTTCTGGGATTTTTATCTTGAGAATCCCGATGTCGAGGTGCTCCTTACGGTCTTAAAGTTCGAACGTTGGGATTTCGATCGTTGAGATTTCAAGATTTAGAATTCCAATTTTCAGAATTCTAATCCGAAGTGCTATAGCAACAAACTTTAGATTTGGAAGTTCAAAATTCCAAATTTTTAATTTCAAGATTTCATCGTTAAGATTTCAAGATTTAGAATTCCAGTTTTGAGAATTCTAATTCGAAGTGCTATAATGTCAAACTTTGGATTTGGAAGTTAAAAATTCCAAATTTTCAATTTCAAGATTTCACCTCAGAGATTTCAAGATTCAGAATTCCAATTTTGAAAATTCTGATTAGAAGTTTTATAACGTTAAATTTTAGATTTGAAAGTTTAAAATTCCAAATTTTTAATTTCAAGATTTCATCGTTAAGATTTCAAGATTTAGAATTCCAGTTTTGAGAATTTTAATTCGAAGTGCTATAATGTCAAACTTTGGATTTGGAAGTTAAAAATTCCAAATTTTCAATTTCAAGATTTCACCTCAGAGATTTCAAGATTCAGAATTCCAATTTGGAAAATTCTGATTAGAAGTGTTATAACGTCAAATTTTAGATTTGAAAGTTTAAAATTCCAAATTTTTAATTTCAAGTTTCACCTCAGAGATTTCAAGATTCAGAATTCCAATTTGGAAAATTCTGATTAGAAGTGTTATAACGTCAAATTTTAGATTTGAAAGTTTAAAATTCCAAATTTTTAATTTCAAGTTTCCTAGAGTTCAACACCGAGTATCACAATTTTTAATTCCTGACGCTACAATTCCAACCTTCTAGTATAAATATCGAAGAGTAGAACAAACAGAGTAACCATTTAACACATGTATCTTTCAAGCATCCGAATGATCTGAAACACCGCCGAAATGCTTTCCTCTTGGCGAGCCCCGAGTGTGTTAAGCCGATCGCTATTATTAACACCTTAATGGCCGGTCACGCAACATGCGTGTGATAGTTGGAACAACTGTTAATTGCCTGTTATATTTTTTTATCACTTTTATATATAAATATATGAGATAACTTTATATATAAATAACATTTTCTTATTAAAAATGTATACAGTAGCGGACAAAAGTTTAAGACGGCAGGATAATGTAAAACATAATTTTATGATTCGCAAATATTGTTTATCTATTCACTTTTATTATCATTATGGTAGAGCACTATTTATTGATTAGCATAGAATACAAATTTTATTTATACTGTTATTTCTTATTCATTAATTAATTTGTTCTCTTTGACCCATTCGTCTTAAACTTTTGTCCGCTACTGTACATTCATACGTGTTGAATTATTTCGTGAACTTATGTACGTAAAGTATTTTTTAATCGATTCTTCAAAAATATTGCCAACCCCTGGCGAAGTTTAACCGCGTAGATGTGCGGCCATTAAAGCGTTGATATTAAGGTCAGCGACGTGATCTACGATCGCGACAGGAAAACTCGCCTTTTCCAGTCGATTCTGTTCGCGTTCGCCAGCCACTTTCACCCGTCGATCGTTTCGTCCCGCAACATCCGCGAAGGAACAGCTGTGTTCGCAGCGGTTTCTTTCGCGCGATCGACCGAAGGGGGCCGAATACGCGAGGGGGGAGGGGATAGCGGGCCCGTGAAACTTCGGGACGGGGCCCGGTTGGGTCCGGTTTTCAAGTTCACGAACGGCTGGGCCTGCGAACCGGAAGAGGACGCCGCTGAGGTGGCGACGCGACGGGTTCAGGGACCTGCCAGTGAAAGTCCATCGGCTCGACGACGGCCAACGCGAGGGGGGACGTCGGTGCATGGCCGCGTAACCTGCTGCTCTGCCCGCGGCTGAATCGTTAATCGAACGCGATTTAACGGTCGTTTGTGAAACTTCGTCGTTTGAACGGTGATCGATCGGGATTACGTGGCTCACTATAGCGTTTGATTGTTTTGGGTTGGCGGAAGTTGAGAGAGGCTTTTTTTGGTTTAGGATATTGAGGGAAGTGTAATTTTGAGGTTTCAAGGTTTTAAGGTGGATATCTGATATTTTTGATCGAGGGAGGCTGAAAATTTGTAGGGTGAACTGCAATTTTTGGGGGTAGTGGTGGCTATAAGCATATTGGGGTTGAAAGTAAGTGTAGGGTAGAGGTGGTAATTGTAAGGAGGATCTTTGGTATTTAATTAATGAAGGTTGAAAATTTGTGATTTAGGTTCGAATTAGATTCTGGTTAGGTGGAGGTTGGATTATAATTTTTGGAGGATAGTGATGGCTGTATGAGTATCAGGATTGGAAGTATAAATCAAAATTGAAACACAAAATCAGAAAATGTAATTTAAACTAAAGAATAGATTAAAAATTCTTAAAACAGGGTATTGATACTTCTCCCTACTTCTCCTTTAATAATACTTTATTTCAGTTCGCCTTCCATTCTCACTTCTTTTCTTACTCAATTACCTACTAATCCATATTACACGCCACCTGTTCTATCATCAAGAATCCTTCCTGAGAAAGTTGCCTGATTAACCGGTAGCCGGTGCCATCAGCAGGTCCTCCTCATCGTATGCTATCATTGTCCCTTTGATCTTCACCAGGTAAACGTACATAATCGTCTCTTCGAATACATCAAATCTACATATCCCATCAACCAAATCCTAAAACACCCAACACTATCAACCTTCGATGTTCCATCTACCTCGATTTACACGATCTTTTCATACTATCTATATCCTCATAATCACAAAGTACCAATTTACCTAACGAATGCCATCGCACTAAATATATCCATCCCATCAGCCAAATCGTAAAACTGCTAAACACCATTAACCTCCATCGACCTCGATGCTACTCAATCTTCAATTATTCACTTGCGAGCAGGTCGTAGTCACGAGGAACGCCCATGCGATCGAATGAATTATCGTTCGACGGGCACGTTCGCGGCCTTCGATAGAATTCGGCGTCCTCGCGGGACATGGTGTCATTAAAAATGGCGGCGGCGTGCGCGTCCCATTGTGATCCGTGAAGGCCTCTGCCCGTTTTCCAATATCGTTCGCCGTCTCTCGCGCAACCCGTTTTCCTTGACATACCTCGAAGACGAACCCACGCCTCTGACGACCCACGTCTGCGCGAGCATTAGACTCGTTTCACACGAAGATACAGTAGCGGACAAAAGTTTAAGACGAGAGGACGATGCAAAGCATAACTTCTTAATTTACAAACATCGCTTAACCATTCATTTTTATTGTTATTATGATAGAACACTATTTATCGATTAGTATGGAATACAAATTTTGTTTATTATGTTATTTCTTATAAATCAATTAATTCATTCTGATTGACTCTTTGGTCTTAAACTTTTGCCCGCTATTTGTATCGCTATACGCGTACTTGCGTATGAATATACAGTTGTTTCTTATTAATTAATTAATTTATTTTCTTTGACCCTTTGGTCTTAAACTTTCGTCCGATACTGTAGGCATCGCGATACAAGTGCCTTTATTTATTTATTATACATTTAAACGGGAGTATTCCACTAGTTACAAAGACAAAATCATATGTCAACGTGGATGAACATAATTAAGCAACTACATGTAAGTCTCACAATAATTTTTGTACAGAATTGCGAAAGGAGCTTACAAGTAGTGTAAAACTTGTTGTCTAATGTGCATATAGGTACAAGTTATTGGATCCGTGATCGTATACTTTGTACAGATATTTTCTAGGTAAAAATCTTCCTGTGAAAGAGGTCTTACGATCGAACGCGTGTTCGTTATTGCCCGGCGAGTATTTACCCAGAAGCGTGGTCGGTTCCCATAAAAAGGACCGGCGATGGTAATTAGAAATGGCGGCTCGGTAGGAGAGAAAGCCGGAGGAAAGTGAAAGTTCCGGTGGTCCGGACGCGGTGCGAGCATTTTTGAGAACAATTTTCGGCTTGTTAATTGACACGGTGACTACGTGTAGCTGGTTCGTTTAGTTAAATGTGGGAAACACGCTTGTTTGCTTCTGTATATTGCAAACAGATTGAAATCGAAGAGATTTATGTTGGAGATCAGACATTTGATTCTTTTTGATGATTTGAAATTCGTGTTTCGTGTTAATTAATAAATTGATTGCTTCTGTATTAATAGTAAAAATGAATACTTAACGAACATATGTCATTATCGATAAAAAAATATTTATAAAATAATAATTACATTTAATTATTGATACATATAATATTTGATTGGTTAAGTAAAAATTAACGTACAAAGGTTATTATCGATAAAATAATATTTATAGAATAATAATTACATTTATTGTGATTTAATAATTTTAATTTTGGGTGTATATAATATTTTATTGGTTAAGTAAAAATTAACGTACAAACGTCATTATCGATAAAAAAATATTTATAGAATAATAATTAAATTTATCAAGGTAAATAAATTTAATTATTGTGTTTAAATAATATTTTATTGATTGAATAAGAATTAATATATAAATGTCGTAATAGGTAAGAACATATTTATAAAATAATAATTAAATTTATTGGATGTAAAATAAGATACCGATTATTTTGAGGAATATAATCGATTCTATTCTATCAATAAAATAGTTAGATCTGTATACAGTCGTGTAGATGAACAAATAGTATCTATAAATTGCATTTATAAAACTGTATTTTATGTTATTTTTTTTCGTGAGAAATATATTATTGTTGAATCGTAGAAATTGAAGGTAAACGTAGGGTTAAAATTAAATTATTCGGATAATAAGAATGGAAAAGATTTCTTTGTCCTTATCCTACTCGAACACTTGTTTTTCCAGTTTCTCGTAGAGAATGGATTTCTTCGAGTTTCTGTGCGAGCGAAGTAAACGTTTCTCAATGTTCACGTAGGAGCTGCAGGCGTTTCTCGATTTCCATATTCATTGACTGAAAATCCTTCGGTCAGTTCTCACCGTGAATGAAACGTGGCTCGTCGGTTCTTCAAATTACATTCCGCTGCTTTGAGACGTAATGACAATCATTTAGTTATATTCTTTCTTCCTTTTTTTTTGTTTTCAAATTGATTCGACCTTCGCAACGAGACCGTGCAACCCTGTAATTTCGAAAATTACACCTTTTGATGCAGGGCCTGTAATTTCGTGTAAAGGAGCCGCGAAACAAAAGAACTTTCAACCAGATAGGAATTTTCTTTATGAAATATTTCACTAGATGAAAAGCAGCGGGTACTTATCGCAATTCTAATTGAAACCTTGTTTGATCTAGAAACAATAATTCGGAAAATATTGCAACATCCGTATTGACGATTTGTATGATGACCACGTTTCTCATATTCGTCATTGTACTCTTATGTTAGAGGAATCGCATACTACGCTATACGATGCTAATAATTGTCTTAACACTATTCTAAAGAATATAAACAATTTATTGTGAATTTATTGAATTCTTTTCCACTCATGCTAGCTTTAAATCTCAATTGTTGCATTGTTTAAACTTTTACGATTAAGCTGTATTTTCTTCTATGTGCTCTAAGTGGTTATCTTCCGTAAATAAATAAATCAATAAATAAATAAATAAGTAAATAAATCAATAAATAAATAAATAGGTAACTAAGTAAAAAATAAATAAGTAAGTAAATAAATAAATAAATAAATAAATAGATAACTAAGTAAATAAATAAATAAATAAGTAAATAAATAAATATGTAAGTAAATAAATAAATAAATAGGTAACTAAGTAAATAAATAAATAAGTAAGTAAATAAATAAATATATAAGTAAATAAATAAATAAATAGGTAACTAAGTAAATAAATAAATAAGTAAGTAAATAAATAAATATGTAAGTAAATAAAGAAAGAAAGAAAGGGAGAAAGAAAGAAATAAAGAAATAAATAAGCAAACAAACAAACAAACAAACAAATAAATAAATAAATTTAATGTAGGAACAAAAACATCTTTCTTTAGGAACTATCTATTTTCTAAAAGATCTGATTTCCGAAACCTAATCTACTATTCAAAATTCTACTCCCTAAGATTACCTCCTAGTCGGAGATCCAGTTTCTTGAATTCTGATCCTCAAAATGATCTACCTATTCGTTTATGAAACGTTCAACACAAAGAAACGCTTCCTATCGACGAACTGTGTCCACGAATCGAAGCTTGCCCGAACTCCTACCTAGGGCCAGCGATGCAACGCGAACAGGAAAACGATGCAGTAAAAAGATTCAGGTCCCTGTCCCGGAAACCCTAATCTCGAGTCCCCAGAAATCGTTTTCCTCAGCCGTTTTATCGCGCAAAAGCCAGTCGAAGTCGCTTGGCTGGCACAGTTTTCGTCGCGGCGATAAAATGTCGGCATAAGCAAGTGTATAAGAGCATTGTTGTATGCCTGGCTATCATACTCGCAAACAAGTCTGCTTATCATCATCCCTTTAATAGTTATCTTTACTTATGATGGGAATATTTTTGAAAATTTTCGTCCCCGTATCTCAAGTAATTAAATATTTTAATTACCACCTCCCTAGGTAACACCAATTACCTCTTTTCCATGCCATAATCACTTAATTAACACAAAAAAGAAACATCCTCTCAACAGTCATCTCCTTTCAAATATTTTGCCGCTTTCTAATACTTCATCCATGTTCTTTGATCCCTAAATCACATACTCTTGGAAATTTTCCTCACCTTATCTCATTCCTACTATTCCGTTTCCCCAATTCTTAGCACTTTACCGACCGCTCGTAGCTCAACTTATTATGTGCGCACTACTGACCGGCTCATTTTGGCGCGAATGCATCACTAATGAATCGATTACAATAATTTCCTTTGCAAAATTTATATTTTAAGATTCATTTACAGTACATACACGATATCGCTCGAAACAGTCACTTTCCTGCAAGGAAGCATTTCGTAATTTACAGACCAAATATGTAAAAGCCGATTAATAGGTTTTAAAAGAAAAGTGTTAAAAGGATTAAAACTTCCTCCTAGAACAGTATTTCTGTATTAACCCTTTGCGCTCGAGAGGCGCCTGTCAGTCGCCAAATGATAGTCTCACAAATTTTCAGACTTTAATTAGTTTGTTTATTAATCAGACCCGGAGGTTAAATAATCATATGTGTAAATTTTAGTATACCATTTAAATAAACTAAATGAAGTTTAATTTAAGTGAATGTTAGTAAATATTTTGCACTTGAAAATCTTTGAAATTAATACTGTTAAATGGCTAACAGTGGCCTCTCGAGCGCAAAGGGTTAAATCTATTTATCCTCGCTGCACAAAATTTTTCGTTTAAATATCCCTCACGTGTTACAACTCATTCCCGCTGCCGGGAATGCAACAGCATCCTCAATTTGTTTGGGATTGCTGTTTTTCCGTTTTACGAGGATTTCTCACAAAGAAAACGGCGTGTTCGTCGGAGGTGGAATCGTCGATAAAAAGTGGCTCACTTTCGTTGCCATTGAAACGCGGCCTCGCGCTCGCACGAGCCACCGCAAAAGGGACTGCGAAAGTGTGTTTATTAGGAAAGAGGCTAGGGTAATTAGAGATAAGTGGGCGTAATTGCTGAACTTTCTTCTTTTCACGGAGCTGTTTCCCGGTAAACGGTTTGTACTTGTGAATTGGCACGCGGAGGAATGGGTACATGTTGTTTTGGTTGGTTTGTGGTGTTGCGGCACGCGTAGAATGAAGAATTCCGCTTACAATTAGCTAGAAATTACAGCGAGTGTCAAAAGTGAGTATACGTTTTGAAACTTATTTGAAATTATAAATTATAAATTATTATTATTATAAATTTGAATATTATTTGTATCAATGGTGCAAAGTGTTGTTCCATTTTGTTGGAATCGTTTGGTTGGAATCTTCTATCTTTGTTTTATCAATTTTCTTTTTTGTTTCTTATCGATCAGCCTTCTTGAATGTTCGATGCTTGTCGCAGTTGTTATCGATGCTCATTGCTCATTAGAGCTCGCTCGCTACTTTATAACCAACCATCTTTTGTCGCTCGTCTCTATACTAATATCAACCATCACATTTAATTAAGAAATTATAACGAGAGTCAAAAATGAGCATACGCCTTGAAACTTATTTGAAACTATAAATTATAAATTTAAAAATTATTCGTATCAACGGTGCAAAGTGATAAATTCTCAGTAGTAAGAGTACTTAATATATGTAAATTATTTTAATGAAGTGCTGCAGAAATATTTGATGAATTTCGATTTTATAAGGTGTACGCTCACTTTTGACTCTACTGTATAATAAGTTCGATTGCGATTGAATGGTATCGAACGCTTCTTAAGAAACAGGAGGAAAAATTTGAAGTAGAGTTTAAATTCGAATTAGAACACTTTATGAGTTTCTTAAGAATTGCATGGCGCACTTTCAAGTCTATGTGGACCTTGATTAACTATATTCGAAACTTTTAATGGTACTAAAAGTTACGTAACTCTTTGAAAAGGGCTACGAAGTAAAAGTCTTGTATAAGAGAAATTAGTACTAGCCGCGGCATAAATAATTACATGAAAGAGGATTAATTAAGGTGAAAAAGAAATTTGAAAAGAAGTTTGATGGCATCCGGAGAACTTAGTAGGGTGCCATTAATCAATCGTCCAGGAAACAGCGCGAGATGATCAACGTTGCTTCTTCTTGCATTCTTGAAGTGAAAATGGAGAATCGATCGAGTCAAAGATTCGAGTCTCATCCGAAATGTTTCACCCGTGACCCCGTTTGACATCTTCATTAATGTCACGTGAAGAATTATTCAAATTCCTTCTTGTAATAAAATACATCGTATAGATTAATCTGGAGAAATTCTTCGATATAAATAATGTTTCCCGAATGAAAGATCCATATTAGATACAAATTTGGCAATCAGTATTAGCAAAAAATCGATACGATCAGTAAAAGTAACACAAATGTAATACCATTAAAATTATGTCACACGAAGAGTCCAATGTTACTGACAAGTAAAAAGGGACATAATTTATAAGACACAAAACTGGTCTTACTATTCGATAAAAAGTAGAAACCTTATTAAATGTCATCTATATGCATACCTATATGAAATTACTAAACTTTCTTTCACTTATATAACACGTGCTATAATACTTTGGACATCTGACACCATCAAAAGTGCCATTTTATAATTCGCTGAAAGCTATCGTCTAACTCACCATACTTTCCCTTAAAAAACAAATACTATTCCTCGTAAATTATAAAACAAGCAAAGCAAAACATTAAAAGGTAACCGTCAGACGTGAGAAAATGATCACAGGGGCCATTTTCACGGGGTAATCGGAATATCGGTGGTCGAGATGTATGTGAAAGCTCGTTACAAATTATAAAACAAAGCAAAACATTGAAATGTAACCGTCAGACGTGAGAAAATGGTCAGAGGGGCCATTTTCACGGGGTAATCGGAATATCGGTGGTCGAGATGTATGTGAAAGCTCGTTACAAATTATAAAACAAAGCAAAACATTGAAATGTAACCGTCAGACGTGAGAAAATGGTCAGAGGGGCCATTTTCACGGGGTAATCGGAATATCGGTGGTCGAGATGTATGTGAAAGCTCGTTACAAATTATAAAACGATGCAAAACATTGAAAGGTATCCGTCAGACGCGAGAAAATGGTCGCAGGGGCCATTTTCACGGGGTAATCGGAATATCGGTGGTCGAGATGTATGTGAAAACTCGTTACAAATTATAAAACGAAGCAAAACATTGAAAGGTATCCGTCAGACGCGAGAAAATGGTCACAGGGGCCATTTTCGCGGAGTAATCGGAATATCGGTGGTCGAAATATATGTGAAAGTTTATTGAAAATTATAAAACGAAGCAAAACATTGAAAGGTATCTGTCAGACGTGAGAAAATGGTCGCAGGGGCCATTTTCACGGGGCAATCGGAATATCGGTGGTCGGGATGCGCGTGAAAGCTCGTTGCATTCGCCGATAACCCGTATCTCGTCACGGGAACATAAATTCCTGGCTCAAGATGGCATAGAATTCCGTCGACCCACTTATACACTGTGACTACTTTCACTTGCGACGACGAGATGCGCGCTCACGCGAACCTAACCCGAATAATCCTCCCGTTCCGCTGCTGTGCCCTTGTTCGGCCACGCTTTGGTCACTTTCGTTGACCCTCAAACGAGAAATCTAATTATAGTCGATGTTCACGCAGTTTAATAACACGCAAAGTAACAGTAAATCGTGTCGTAGCGAAGAAAAATTGAGAGATTTGATTTAGAACCTTGAACGTAAAAAATGGGAAATTTAGCCATTTTAACCGTGTTCGCCTTTTTTTTCAGTCGTGTTTTGGTCACCCTCGTCGAATAATTGTTTGATTACAATAAACATTGTGCGTGTAGTGGACATCGATTAACGTAACTTAAATGGCACCTACTTCCTGTTAAGAGTTGAGCAATAATGGTAACGATTACAGTGAAGAACGGAAAATTAGTTGTTGGAAAAATGATGCATGCAGTTTTCTGTGTTTGCAGTAACTTTATTAATACATGTTTATCATCAATGTATTCATAATGGTCCCCAGATAAACCTAAAATTCTCTAAGATTCAGCGACTAACCGTTACAATAGATACGGGGTACATAAATATTAATGAAACGTTAATTAAATATTGATGAACTGAATGAAATATTAAATTATGTTAGAACAATTAATAATTCATTGCCTCGCAATTATTTCGTAATTATAGAAATTGGGCTAACATTATATCTAATAATCCCTGTATGTTTGCCATTCGTTTCTAATTATAGAAACATTAATGGACGCGCGAGCGTGAATAATTTGGTCGATGGCTACTTTCAACGGGGTTTCTACGAGTCCGTTTCTGTATATTATTCTAATTACGATCGTCTGGAGAAAGTTGAACGGTAGCACGTTTCAATCCCTCGTCGTGGAAACTGTCCATGGCTACACGCGTTTAATCACAGTTACCGTCATCTTGGTTGGATTTTCTTTTACAGTTGATCAAACGTCGAGATTAGCAGGAGACGTTCGAGCAATCCTTTTTCTTCACCGCCTCAAAAATTTCCTGAAGACCGCTCTCTTTCGCTATTGCTGTCGATGTTCTAGCGGCAGAAAGTGATGCATACTCAGTTTAATTAACGACATATCATGTGTTTCGTTTATTAATAGACAATCAAGAATATCGATTTCTTATTGACAAAATCTGAAAAAAGAATCTAAAAGATAATAAATGAGTTAAATTTATTTTGTACATTTTCCATGATTTAAATCCTTCATACTAGAATTAGCAGATCAGTCAAAATTACCAATTGGTGATTATTCATAGCAACCTTATAAAAATTTACTATGATTTACTATGATTCTCTATGATTTACACAAGGCGTAAATAAAAATTTATTTTCTATGTATTCGGTGTTTTTTTTTTTATGGAATTTTCAATTTGTTTTCTTCTATGCAAATAAGTATAGTAGCGGACAAAAGTTTAAGACCAGAGTGAACTGTAATTCATATATGAGAAATAATACAGTAAACAAATTTTGTGTTCTTTAATAGTAAATAAATACTATATTTCTTTATTAATGATAAAAATGAATGTGCAGGCAATGTTTATAAATCATGATACTATGTTTTATATTGTCTCCTCATATTAAACTTATGACACCTACTGTAAATTTTAATTGCAGGTAGTTCCAGTGTTAAAAATAAAATGTTAAGGAACAAATTTTGCCTCTTCGCGCTTTGGAAATTGATAAAAAAAAAACGAAAATGAGGACAGATTTCGTGAAAACAAGTCGTCTCTGTTTCTGTCGTAAAAATTAAGTTTGCGCGGACTATTCACGCGTATTTTAAAACGTTGCCTTCGCTGTTCCACTTCTGTAATTGCATAGACGCCACCAGCCGGCCATTAAAAAGGAGCTGATTAACGTCCGAGAGTAAACGAACAGCGTTTTCAACAGCGAATAAAGTCATTTTTAACCTATTAAGCATTACGTGTCGCGTCTTTCGTAGCTTTTTTATGTTCCTCATAAAAGGTCCTTTTTTTTAAAGACTCTGCGTATACATTACATCCTGAGAATCGATAAAAAAAATTTTAAACGCCATTAATCTTTAATTTAACACTAGATTTACGAACATTTCTCATATGTCTATTTTTAACCCTTTGCAAATGATATTAATTTCAACAGTTTTCAAATTCGAAATATTTATTATACGTATAAACTTATTCTAATCAAAAGCAATAATTACTGTGGTAATGAATAGATTTAAAGATTAATATTGTAAGATGGTATATTTGGTGTGTGTCTGAGCGTGAATCTGTGTACGCCTGTGTGTGAGTGTGTGAAGGGATCGATATAATGAGGCCAAGTGTTTTATCTTTTGGGGTCTTACTCGATTGAGAAATGAATGAAGCATAACCTTAGTAGTTAGCACAGTGCGAAGAAGTGCGTGTTTATGATGTTTGTCTGTGTCATTGTATTTTATTTCATCTTATTCAAACACACGTATATTTATAACTTTATTCAGTTTTCTATCCTTCCTTTTTTTAAATTTATCATTTCCTATATTACCTTGTCGCCAAGTTCCACAGGATGTTCTGCAACGCGGTCGATCCTGCGTCGCCACCAGCCAGGATCGTGTCGCAGATCGATCTCTCCTCGCAGCTGTTTAGTGGATCCGTGGATCGTGCCTGTTTGTGCTCCACCGGCAGGTCAGCGACCCTCCATTTCGACAGAACGATGTTGGGATCGCTGAAGGGATACGTGTTTCGTGATTAGAATTCGAGCAGGCACCGTGCCAGCGCCGACAAAAGCGAAAGCGTGCTCACGTGGTGTTGTTGACCTTTACGATGTTCGGTGTTAGGGCAGCTACCAGCAGGCCGAGGGGCAGAAACGCTCCGATCAAGTGAAGGATCTTCTTCCAGGGAGAGATTCTGGAAATGTAACGGAGCGAGCGAACGACGCATGGAATATTAACACTTAGCCAACCGAATGGGGAAATCTCCAATTTTTTCCTTTGTCATTGATTTTATTTACTTTTGTTATTAATTAGCCTTGAACTAGAATTGAATTTATTAAAAATTGTACTTTGGAAGAGCAGAAAATGCTAACTAATAACAAAAGTTGCAGAATATTAATACTTAGCCAACCGAATCGGGAGATCTTCCATTATTTCCTCTACCATTAATTCTATTTACTTTTGTTTTTAGTTAGTCTTGAATTAGCGTTGAATTTATTGAAAATTCTACTTTGGAAGAGTTGAAAATGGATTTGATGAACTGTTAACAACACTAGCTCAAGACTAACTAATATCAAAAGTTAAAGAATATTAATACTTAGCCAACCGAATGAGGAGATCACCCTTTATTTCCTCTGCCATTGATTCTATTTATTTTTGTTATTAGTTAGTCTTGAACTAGAGTTGAATATATTAAAAATTGTACTTTGGAAGAGCATAAAATGAATTTGATGAACTCTTAACAACACTAGCTCAAGACTAACTAATGTGGTTAGCAGAGTGTTACCACTTAGCCAACCGAATGGGAAAATCTCCTAAGTGAAAAAGAAACAAGAACTTTAGAGTTTAAACAAAGTAACTGAATCAAACGTTCACCTCTTCCTAACAGGATAGGTCGGATGTTCATCGTTAACGAGCTCAACCTGGTGGTACCCAACCGATGGTTGATAAACTGGATAAGGAAACTTCCTAGTCCTCAAGAACGACGACTCCTGGACATAGACCACCCCGTTGCTAGGCTTCTTGAGCAGATCGAAGTCCTGAATACCCGGTCGATGGCCTTGATGCTCGTAAAATCCGACGTAATGTGGTGTCCTGGACGAATCAACATTGGAGAAGCTTCCAATTTCATGTTCCTGTGTCTCGCTCTGAAACTTGGACGGTTTTCCCAAGAACGCAGGGGCCTCCTGCTGGAAGACTGGTTTCTCCAGGTTCTGATAAACCTGCTGATCCATCAGATCATACGGCGTGCCCAAATTTCCCGTTTCCACGTGAGCGAACTGCGGACGGTACGCTTGAGCGTTTAACGAGCCGCCATATTGGAATTTGGGAACGTCCAACGAGTCGTCCTGGAACTTCACGTAGCCGCTCTGCCCTGCTCCATCTTTCTTTCCCTCCTCGACGGAACCAACAGCGATCTGCAGCAAATTTTGCGGGAAGCTAGCCTGATGATCGGTTTGAAGCGTCTGCGCGGTCGGTTGGAGGACCAACCGGAAGTCGTTCAAGTGCTCGAGGTAAGAACCAGGGTCTACTGTGGCGTCGAACTTGAAGTCGTGGACGTTATTGAAGGGACTGCCACTGATCCTGGACTCCTTGATTTCTCCAAGGTGCACGCTCGGTCTGAACTCTCCGGAAACGTTCTTGTCGCCGATGGACAGTGCCAGATTCTGGTAGGTGTTTATGGCGGCTGAGGTGGTGGTGGTGGTCGTAGTGATGGTGGTTGGTTCGATGGTGGTCGCAGATTCGAGAGGAAATTGATCCTCGCCGGAGGATTCTTCGAGAAGTTCGTCGATCGACTTTGTTCGTTCGCTTGGAGCCTCCTTTCTCGAGGCTTCAAGGTCTTCCGTGCAAATCGAGGTCGCGAGCAGAAGGAAGACGAACAGCAGGAGGTCCCACCAGGCAGTTCGAAGGTCCATTTCAAGGCTGGGCGATGTTCAGTGGAGCAAGATCGAGACGACGACTGTGGAAGTCGTTTCCATCGCGGTGTACACGGTGAACTAAACAGCAGCCATGGCGGTTCGGCGACTTTAACTCGCGAGAAACCGACGTGTCGACGCGTTCTCTAAAAAGCGTGAAGACGGTTTCGTCTCCTAATCGCCAGCCTCACTCCAGTTGCCGTTGACAAAGTGCTCGTTTAGTTCCGGCAGAGGTGTTGGCGAATGGGGATGTTGATGAAAGATTCAGAGAACCGAGTCGTTGCTCAAGACTGTACCGAGCTTCTCGCTTGCCAAACCGATTAACATTTATCGGGCAAATATTTATTTCAAGTGAAAAAAGTTAAGAATCGATCAAGTGTTTTTGTATTAAAAATCGAAGAAACTTTAAAAATTAAGGAAATCGCTTTAATCTGTGAACTAATTACAGTATCAAGTTTTATACTATTATATAATTGTACGAACAGGGTGTTTCATTTATAATCGCACCGGGAAGCGAAAGCTTTTTAGATCTCAAACAACGAGAGATGTTGTACAGTAGCAAACAAAAATTTAAGACGAAAGGACAATGTAGAACATAGTTTTATGGTTTGCAAATATTGTCTGTGTAATCATTTTCATTGTTATTATGGAAGAACACTATTTATCGATTAGTATAGAATACAAATTTTGTTTATTGTACTATTTCTTATAAATTAATTAATTTGTTTTCGTTGACCCCTGGGCCTTAACTTTTGTCCACTACTATATCTATTTTTAATACTTTTATCCATTTCCTATACGCCATTTATTTATCTATTTAATACCAAAGTAGGACATTGTCACAAGCTACGCTAATTACTTATTTATTTATTTATTTATTTATCTATTTAATACCAAAGTAGGACATTGTCACATGCTACACTAATTACTTATTTATTTATTCCTTTATCTATTTATTTATTTATTTATCTATTTATTTATTTATTTATTTATCTATTTATTTATTTATTTATCTATTTATTTATTTATTTATTTATTTATTTATTTATTTATCTATTTATTTATTTATTTATTTATTTATCCATTTATGGGCGTAAACCCTTTGGTATATAAAGATTGGAAGATTAGTAGGTGAATAAGATAGCGTACAAATAGCGTTTGATAGAATGAATGCCTACATTTACAGATATCTGCATTTTCACAGAACTAACGCTTGAAATGGCACTCAGGTGTAAACTACAGCATAGATCGTGATAACATCGATTTACTGACAGCGGTTTCTACGCGATCGGACGATCGCGGTTGTCAGCATGCCTGTTTCGTTCGATTAACAAGCGAACTATCGCCGTGCGTTAACGTCTGTCGGGAGGTCGGAACGAAAGTGGCCGGAAAAATAAGGAAGAAAGGACAACCGCGAAAGGGGATAGCCTAGATGTCAGCACGATATTCACGCATCGACAGCCAGTTTCCATGGAAAGTACAGTTCGGAATAACGAAACGTTTTTACTGTCGGCAGAGAACGCGTGTTAACGCGAGAAGTCACGGAACGCACGGAGATAACCGTGCATTTTATTCGCGGATTTCTCGCACGGATTCTGGGACACTTTTCACGATGCTCGCGTGTATTAAAATTACGATAAAAGTGGAGGAATAAAACGTCACGTCCAACCCTTTCAATGTTACATTTCTGTATTTTTTTTTTTATAACATTAACACTATTCCTACCGACACTTCACGTGTACCTATTACTCATGCGACATTCTCACGTACGACAGACTACAAATTTTTCTCAGAAAGAAAACAATGAAAAAAGAAGCGAATATTGAAAAATGTATTATACGTATATTTGAGGAAAAGTCTAACGTTTAAAGGCGATTCATTTATTTATGTTGTATATATGAAATTCTAATCGAAATTTTAAAAACGGTCATTTGACCGGTGGTGGTAGGAATAGTGTTAACCCTTTCGTTACGGCAGTCCACCATTGAACGGGGCCCCGCACTGCGAAATATGCATGTTGCACGTCGATATTTAGTTATTCAAGAAGTTATTTACATATTTACAAATTTTGTTATTATTATAAATAAAAATACAATTTACTATAGTTAGCATTCGATACACTGGTCGTCGCGTGGATGCTGACTATAGTCGGCACCCGTAACGAAAGGGTTAATCGTCTCCTCGTTACCACCCCTAACTGAACTTTTGCCGTTTGAAATTTTATTCAAATTTT
Source organism: Tetrapedia diversipes (assembly GCA_033822845.1). Lineage (NCBI taxonomy): Eukaryota > Metazoa > Arthropoda > Insecta > Hymenoptera > Apidae > Tetrapedia > Tetrapedia diversipes. The sequence goes on along the minus strand of JAOPTO010000566.1, from coordinate 600,357 downwards.
CCTTTGTTGACAGCAGTCTAGAAAATATTTGAAGCATGACATTCTATAAGTCGGCTCGCCTCACAGATGCCTTGAACAATTATCCACTAACACGCGTATTAAAATTAGATAAAATAGGGAAATCAAACACCACTAACCACCCCTTTAACGTTACATTTATTTCTGTTCTTTTTTATTACATTAATCGTCTCCTCCTTACCATCCCTGGCTGAACTTTGCCGTCTTTATCAAAATTTTCCTTCGTTGACAGCAGACTAGAAAATATTTGATGCATGGCATTCTCTGAGTCGGCTCGCCTCGCAGATACCTTAAACAATTATCCACTAACACGCGTATTAAAATTAGATAAAATAAGGAAATCAAACACCCACCCCATGAACGTTTCATTTATTTTTGTTCTTTTGTTCTATAAAATCAGCTGTCTCCTTGTTACAAGTCCTGACTGAGCGCTGCCGCCTTTATTTAAATTTTCCTTCCTTGACAGCAGTCTAGAAAATATTTGAAGCATGACATTCTATAAGTCGGCTCGTCTTACAGATGCCTTGTTCGATTCTCCGCTAACACATGTGTAACACGAAAGGAAAAAATATATTGTAAACTTTACGCGTTTTATACGCGACTATAAATCGGGGTTCACATTTTCCCCCGATTTCTCGAGTGTAGAAATTATTATAGAAGTTACAAATTATTCGATCGGTAAAATCGACGAATCGTCGAGGATAAGGCGATCGTAAAAGCAGGAAGGAAGAATTTTTTAGCGCACAGCTTCGCGGAACACGAGCGAAGAGCGGAAGGGGTGAAAAGACTTTCTAAGGCGAGTTTTATCAGCGAGCGGCGAGAGTCTGACCTTGTTTCAGACCGAGGTCAAGTCGCGTTAAAGAGAACTAGACGAGGTAGATGCTAGATGCAAGATAAACTCGTACAGTACCCCGTACGCACGATTTCTTCATAGTCCAAATTGCCATCGTGGCGTTGTCCGCCATTTAGGTAATTAAATTTCAAAGCGAAACTTTCGTTTCGACGTCCTATCAATTTCTTGGAAGAACAATGTGTACAAGATAATTAAATTTCCGTAGCAAAGCCGATACAGACATTAGGTGGCTTCTCTTTAAGAGATCCTTCGTTAAAGAAGCTTTAATTAAGCAATCCTTGGTTAATAAAAATATTTCATTAAAGGATCCTTCATTAAGAATCCTTCGTCAAGGGATTTTTTATTATGGATCCTTCATTAGAAATCCTTCGTCAAGGGATTTTTTATTATGGATCCTTCATTACGAATCCTTCATCAAGGGATTTTTTATTATGGATCCTTCATTAGAATTCCTTCATCAAGGGATTTTTTATTATGGATTCCTCATTAAGAATCCTTCTTCAGGGAATTTTCATTAAGGGTCCTTCATGAAGAATTCCTCGTGAAGGCATTTTTGATTAAGGGTCCTTCATTACGAATCCTTCATCAAGGGATTTTTCATTAAGGATCCTTCATTAGGAATCCTTCGTCAAGGGATTTTTCATTAAGGATCCTTCATTAGAAATCCTTCATCAAGGGATTTTTTATTATGGATTCTTCATTAGAATTCCTTCATCAAGGGATTTTTCATTAAGGATCCTTCATTAGAAATCCTTCATCAAGGGATTTTTCATTAAGGATCCTTCATTAGGAATCCTTCGTCAAGGGATTTTTTATTATGGATCCTTCATTAGAATTCCTTCATCAAGGGATTTTTTATTATGGATTCCTCATTAAGAATCCTTCTTCAGGGAATTTTCATTAAGGGTCCTTCATTAAGAATCCTTCGTCAAGGGATTTTTCATTAAGAATCCTTTTTCATTAAGGAGTGTCTTCTGTTAAAAATCATTTTCCAAAAAAATAGGCTCAGCCATCACAAATTTCTCTCAAATGTGTTTACTTCGTTCACAATACCCACACACAAAAATCCTGCTGTTACCCATAATTTCCCTGTCTTCATAACTTCTATGCGCTCTCTTCATTTTCTTTTCACCTTTTTTTCTTCGTAACTTCTTCGTGTTATCCTCGGCGTCCGCGATAGGATCTACCAACTCGTTCAGGACGCGGTGCACACGAATCACGAGCTCGTGCACACGATGTTCCCCTTCCACGTGGATCGGCCGACAACGAAAGTAGACGTTCCCTGCACTTGAACAGCCGTTCGTTCCTTCCTTTTTTTCCCCGATACGAGCGTCCTGCTGCTCGTTTTCGCGGTTATCTACGCCGTAGAACGACCTAATTCCGGTTTCGAGTAGGCCAGCCGACCGCATCGGTAGACTGGAAACGGAAAGGAAAAATTCTGGCCCGCTGCGAGCACAGCGGAAGTCGAGTGCACCCTCTTTGTGCTTGCGACAATTCAACAGAGTTCGATTGAGAGCAGTTGTGTCGCTTTAATCCGTTGAACTTGGATATTTAACATTTTTTTAAATTTTAAATAAAATTATAAAATTGAAATCTTTTTGGTTTTATTCCGTTTCATACTTTACCTCTATTATTTTACTTTATTAATCTTTTTGTAATCTTGGTTACTTAAGTGTTACAGGTTTCTTTAGACACGATAGGAAGGATTAATGGAATATTGAAACAGAGTTCGATTAAGAGTAGTTGTGTCACTTTAATCCGTTGAACTTGGATATTTAGCATTTTTAAATGTTAAATAAAATTATAAAATTGAAATTTTTGAAAATTAAATTTTGTTGGTTCTATTCCGTTTCATGCTTTACCTCTATTATTTTACTTTATTAATCTTTTTGTTAATCTTGGTTACTTAAGTGTTACAGGTTTCTTTAGACACGATAGGAAGGATTAATGGAATATTGAAACAGAGTTCGATTAAGAGTAGTTGTGTCACTTTAATCCGTTGAACTTGGATATTTAACATTTTTTAATGTTAAATAAAATTATAAAATTGAAATTTTTAAAAGTTAAATTTTTGTGGTTCTATTCCGTTTCATGCTTTACCTCTATTATTTTACTTTATTAATCTTTTTGTTAATCTTGGTTACTTAAGTGTTACAGGTTTCTTTAGACATGATAGAAAGGATTAATGGAATATTGAAACTCGATATCAAATTAAATTTTTAGCATTTGCTTAGAATTTAAAGTTACGTCGAATAAAAATAAAACCTCTGATCAATGTATGTTTAAAAAATACCTAGCGTTATTTAATAATTATCCACTGAATATCTAACGTATACCTGACGAATACTTTGGAAATATTTAGTAGATATTTAGGAAGCTTTCAATAAATATTCAATCTCTCCATCGATCCCTTCAACACTTATCAAAGGTTCACGTTCCAAAATATATTATATATTGTAAAATTTATTCACTAAATTCAAATCTTACGCTTCTATCATATAATAGATGAAAACGATCCATATGTAGGGAACCAAGAAATTCTGTCCGACAGGATTGTTCCGCTGAAACGAAGAGATCAGCAAGAGGTTTGTGGGTCGCGGACGCAAAAATGTGAAAATCCTAGCCCATCGATCGGAAGCTGCTCGTAAAACGGAAACGTTAGCGGCGTTTCACTCGTAGAGCAAAATGTTGAACCTGGTGGCGTAGATTGGCGAGCAAGAAGCCTGGAGGAGACTTCGCCAGTTTCTGTGTCGAGGGGGACGAAAAAATCGCGAAACGATCGGCTCGAATTCTGACTGTAAAACAGACGAAGGAATCGGTGATTTATCGAGCATGTCGTGCCCGTTCCTCTCCCCTGCGCCTTTTTCCGCGTGTCCTTAATCGACGAAGGAATTCACCGTGGCGAGGCGAGGCGACGAAATTTGTCCGTGGAACAATGGAAGGTCCTCTTCCAGGTAAATTGCGTTCGCACACGTAGCTTCTCTCCTCCTCTTCCTTGGGCCTGTGCTCTCGAGCAATTTGCGATTAGAAACGCCAACGACGAGGTGCACGAGTTCTTAAGGCTACTTTCGTTTGGGAATCATTACGATTTCCTAATGTTCAAGCGTAGTTTTGTTGTTGGAGATATGAAAAGAATTATTTGTTCGATTGTATTTTTGTTACTAAAAATCGCTGGAATCTTTGCCTAAAGCTTAACGTATTCAATGCTTAGAATGGTAAAACTAGAGCTAAGAAGAATTTGTGGGAATTCAATTTCCTTCCCTTTAAATCGGAAGGAAAAGGAATTCTAAAAAATACTGAAATGAAATTAATTTTTTGATTTGAAATGCGTGCAGAATTTAGATTACGTGAAACAGATTTAGAGAAGGAAGTTTCGAGGAAGGACTCGAAGAAAATTAATGTCCAGTACAATTTTGAACGTGTACAATTTAAAATCACATTTATCGCCTAAGATGCCTAAAACCCTAAACGAGGACGCGAGGTTAATTTCTGAGAGTTGAAATTATCAAAAATAAGTACCTATTAGGACACAAGAAATTTATATTGATAAAAATAAGTGTTAACATTTAGTCAACCGAATAGGGAGATCCCATTGCTTCCTCTGCCATTGATTATATTTATTTTAATCATTAGTTAGTAATGAACTGGTGTTGAATTTATGAAAAATTGTACTTTGGAAGAGCAGAGAATGCATTTGATGAATTGTGAATAACACTATTTCAACGTTAACTAATAACAAAAGTTGCAGAATGTTAACACTCAACCAACCGAATGGGGAGATCCCATTGCTTCCTCTGCCATTGATTCTATTTACTTTTGTTATTAGTTGGTCTTGAACTGGTGTCGTTCACAGTGCATTACATGCATTTTCTGTTCTTCCAAAGTACAATTTTTAATAAATTCAACTTCAGTACAACACCAACTAATAACAAAAGTAAATAGAATTAATGTCAGAGGAAAGAATGGGAGATCTCCCCGTTCGGTTGGCTAAGTGTTAATAGCGGAAAAGGTGTTTAACCTGGCGAAACAGTGCGCTCAACAGGAACGAAACAAAAGAAAGTTGCAAACCAATTCCTCCGCCAAGGTCTCGTTCAACAACTCTAATGCATCCGTGATCCGAGAGAAGCTCGAAAACAAGCGTCAGCTTAGAAGGAACCGGTTTCAACCGTTTAAGTCTCAGAGGTCTTTAAAAAAGCCAAGTAACGCGATATCGATTGTCTTAACACATTGTTGACCGGCAATTTTACTGAAAATTTATCTAATTTCACCTGGATATGAAAGTAAAGCGATATAAATGAACTTTAACGCTTTACCAATCGGAAGCCTATTAACGCGTATACGCCCCATGCTAAAATTTCCTTCCACGCCGGAAAAAAGCCTTTAAAAAAAGGCATATTTTTAACAATATTTTGTCAAATAAACTAAAAATGATTGCTTTTCTGGTTTAAATTTATAAAGAGATATGCCTTTCTTTTAAATTTATGGTTTTAAATTACTGAAATATTGTGTATTATACCACAAAAAACATGCTTGTGTCAACCATAAAAAAAATGGCCTGAACGGAAAGTCTTTAAAAAAATATCCGGCAAGGAACGTGTTAACCCTTTGCACTTGAGCGGCGCTGTTATGGCGCCCGGGAGGTTTGATGCGTCCAAAGTACAATATTTAATAGATTTTGTTGTATTCATTGCAAAAATAGGTAAATCGGTGGAACTTTATTATTTGAATATGTTTGTCTCAGTATCAAATAATTTTAAGGTATCTCTGAAAAGTTTCCCTGATATGGCCTAAATCGTCTCGAGTTGCTGATTCGTTCGAGTGAAACGGCCTCGATTGCAAAGGGTTTATCGGCTTTTTATATGCTCCAGTTTGTAAATTTTGTAATGTTCCCTTACACGAAGCTGACTGTTTTAAGCAAGATCGTATATATATACTGTAAATAGATATTAAACTATTAACTACTAGGAGGAAATCACTGTGTTCGATTCATTAACGATGTATCTCCAGCAAAGTAAGTGAACTGGTCGGGAATAAGTTTATCCACGAGCGGTCAGTAAAGTGTTAACACTTTATAGCATTCAAATTTTAAAACCAGTTATTATTGATTTAATTTTATATAACCTAGATTCAAATATCGTCGTGGATGCTATAGCATTCAATGCGTATAACTGTTAAAATGTGATAATCTGATTACTCTTACAAAATGGGTTTTAATTACATTTCAGATATCATAATTAATTTAGAAAAAAATCGTGTGTCTATTTTTGCACCTCATTGAGCTTTTTACTGCCTGCGAACGTGTTAATGAATTTCCTATTATACGACCCCCACGACGCCACCGCCAAGTTGACTACCGATCACCGGTGATCCCCGAGGCATTCAACGTGTTAAACGATATTTTTATCACGCAATTAATAGTTTAATAACATATTCCTTAGTTTAATAATATATTCTTTAGTTTAATAGTTTAATAATATATTCTTTAGTTTAATAGTTTAATAATATATTCTTTAGTTTAATAATATATTCTTTAATTTAATAGTTAAATAATATATTCTTTAGTTTAATAGTTTAATAATATATTCTTTAGTTTAATAGTTTAATAATATATTCTTCACAGTATACATATAATCTCGATCAGAAACGTGTTACCTTCGTATAAAGGAACGTTATAAAATTTGCAAAGGAAACATGTAAACAGCCGATTAATAGGCTTCCGGTCGGTAAAGTGTCAATGTGTGTTTGCTGGTACTAAACCTTATCGTTCAAATGCACTGGGTTTTTCTCGACAAGAAATCTGAAGACCGCGAAAGCGGCGCGTGGGACTCAAACGGTTAACACTTTTTTAAAATTTTCCCCAACACCGAAAACAGTCTTTAAAAAAAGGCATATTTTTAACAATATTTTGTCAAATAAAATAAAAATGATCGTTTTTCTGGTTTAAATTTATAAAGAAGTATGCCTTCCTTCTAAATTTATGGTTTTAAATTACTGAAATATTGTATATTATATACCACGAAAAACATGTTCGTCTCAACCATTAAGAAAAACATGGCCTGAACGGAAGATCTTGAAAAAATGACCGGCAGGGAACGTGTTAAGGATCACTCGCTAATAAAACGCATTTACGACCGGGAATCGAGGATGATCGTTTCGTCGGGATGCCGGAAAAATGGAGGACGGCGCTGGCGTTGGACGGCTGACATTCCGAATCATAACCAGAAAAACCAGCGTGCAAAGTGGCCGTTGATTGTCCACGCTGGGTAGCAATTAGTGCGTGACGAATCCTGGCTTCTTCGCGATCGTCCGCGCCTCCAACATCGTCGACGGCATCGTAGGAGGCTGAATACACGGTTTCGTTCCCTCGAGTCCGTTAATACTCCGCGGGGACCTTAATTAGACGTCGCGAAATCTTCCATTAAGGAATTACGAGGATTAAAGCGCGGGCAATTACACTGGAAGCATTCGAAAATCGTCTTGCAACTGCTGGAACGTCAGAGGTACGCAGTTGTGAATTGAAAATAATCGTTCGAGATGGCTTAATCCATCAAAAATTACGTTGTGCAGCTAACCGAAAGACAAACGAACTGGAAATCGTTAATAAGTAACTCGAAAGGGACGCTAAAATTAAAATACGTAGGATTATTCTGAAGAATCGCAAGATTTTCATTCCGCTGACGTTTCGCGGTCTCCAAGATTTACTTATTTATTTATTTATTTATTTAAGATAACTTTATTGTTTTCCCTATGGGGTTGCAAGAGAGTTCCATTCCTTTAAATCCTCCTTATCTTCTCAAAATTAAATTAACAAAGAAGTGTTTATTTATTTACTCACTCTTTGACAACTCTTTGGTATACAAAACAGGAAAATTAATAGATGAGTATGTTAGAGTACAAATGGCGTTTGAAAGAATGAATAGTCCCGAAAAAATCGACAAAGTTGCAGATTTTATTTGCTTTCCTTTATAATGCTGTTAATACAATTATGTTGACCGTATAAAGTTCCATTTAATATTTTATGGACAATTTAAATATCAATAATTAGACGTCTGAAAGTAAGACGATCAAAGCTCAAGAGAAATTTTCACTGCAAACAGTGAAACGTTAAAGTATATCGTGTGAATCCGTTAAAAAAATTCCCATTTTCTCAAAGCCCCCCCCCCCCTCCTCACAACTTTCCAAGCACCGACGCGTTTCCCTTCCGAAAAACATATCAATTTAATATTTTATGGACAATTTGAATATCGATCATTAGACGTCTAAAAGTAAGACAATCGAGACTCGAGAGAGAAACTCAAGAAAATTTTCTCAGCAAACAGTGAAACATTAAAGTATCTTACGAATCCGTTACGAAAATTCCCATTCTCTCGAAGCTCCCCCACCACCTTAAAAATAATTAAAAATATCGCACCTCGTCGCGCGCGGTTCTCCGTAGCTGTGTCCCGAAGCGCAGAGAAGAAGAAGAAGAAGAAGAAGAAGAAGAATGAAAAACTGGCCGTTTAAACCCGATCGAGATTAAAATCTGTGTCGATCTGCTCGCCGAATCCTCGCGCTGATCCTGGCCGACAATTATCAGCCATCAGGGAACAGAGATAGGAGAGGACGCGAAGAAGAATGGTGGTCGCGTCGGCCGTTCGTCGATCCGTTCTCCAGGTGACCAACTGCACGAGCAGCGGGCAAGACGGCTGCAGCACGTGGCCAGGAGTGAGACGCAAAATGGACCAGGTCCCCAGGAAGTGGGGACCTGGATTAAAAGCAAACGAGGGCAACGCCTCGGCGACAGAGCTATCTCGGACCTTGAAGAGTGGAGGTCGGCGCTCATCGCGGCATTCAGCTTCTTCTCGGTTCACGTTCGCCGCTCTTCGTGGTTTCCTAACGGGTTCCTGGCTGCCCTTGGTTCCGCTTCATCCCACCGTTGTCGGCTGGCTGGCCACGAACGGAAGTCGACGCCGTGCCCGCGGAACTTGGACCAGGATCTACGAAGACGGTTAGTGTTGCCTAGGCGTTGCCGTTCGGTTCCATTTTTCGCCCCGCTTCGCTCTACCTTGGGGAGAATCAGCTTCGGTGTTTATTGGGAACTCGAATTCTTCTTCTTGGTGATCGATCGTTTTACAAGCACAGATAACTTATAGGGGATTTATTTACCCTTTGCGCTCGTGAGGTGAGTGTCAGTCACCAAATGATAGTTTCGCAAATTTTCAAACTTTAGTTGGTTTGTTTATTAGTTAAACTGAAAGGGTAAATAGTGATAAATTTTAGTATATTACTTGGCTAAACTAAATGAAGTTTAATATAGGCGAATGTTAATAACTATTCTAAATCTGACAATTTTTGAAGTTAGTATCATTAGACGATTAACAGCCGCCTCTCAAGCGCAAACTGTTAAGTCAGCTTTAGTTTTTCGATTCAACGCTTTTTCCATAGAAAGAAAATTTTATTTGTGCTCAGCTAATAAAAGAATTTTTCTATAATCAACGCCTTTTAAAACCTTATTTAGGATACTGTTCTTAAGAAAATAGTAGGAGAAAGGATATTTTAATTATCGCTACTCTTCTGCGTCCATGGTGTTCCATATAATCTAACATCTTTCTAATTCTTCATCGATGCACTTCGTGATCGATAGACACGTATTATAAATTAGAATCAAGTACATCGATATACCAAGTGTCCCAAATTAACCGTTCCATCTGACACTTTCTCCGTGTACAAGTCCACCTAGCCCTAATTAACTCTTTTCTCCGCTTACCTTTTGAAACACCCTGTAGAAAACGATCTCAACCGGGTCGTCTCACCTCTCGTAAACGAGACAGTTCGAAAGTGCAAGTCGTGCCCGTTTCAGATGGCGGCGAGGGGGGCGATCATCCTGCTCCTGGTGACCTTGACCCTGAGGGACTCGCAGTGCAACACAAGGTACTTCGTGAAGATGAGGACGAACGCGTCCGACCTGTTCAAGACGAGGGGGGAAAGCCAAAGGGTGCTCGATCAACCGATCGCTGTCACTCGCAGTCCGCTGTACGACGAAACGAGGGCCACGTTTCAGAACGACGGACGCAGGATGCTCGAGGATCCGCCTAGGAACGAGGACGAGGCGAAGAACGGGGGGCTGGAGACGTCCACGTTCAATCCGGACGTGCTGAACAAATTCCTGGAGGAGTACGCGAGCAAGATCAAGGGCAGCACCGAGAAGTATCAGAGGTACCCGTTCAGGGTCGTCAAGCCTGTCGAAGCTCTGGCTCTTCAGGTTGACGAGCAGACCACCGAGTCGAGTAACGCGAGCTACGACCACGACACTAAACACGAAGAGCACGCAGAGAATTCTACGTCCATCGAGAACGGGGTGAGTCATGCTTCGAGAGAATTTTTGAAAATTTTCTTTTCGGGGTTTTGCGATTTTCTTTTCAGAAGACACTTTGAGCATTTGTTGGGTGAAATTAAGAGGTTGGGTAAATTTTAGTATATGACTTAACTGAACTAACTGAAGTTTAACACTATATTTATGGACATTTCTTGTGCATCTGTTTCTAGTATTTATATATTATGGAATATGTATACGTCAAAAAGAATTTGAAATTGCGGAATTGAGAGGGAAAAGGATTTGGGTATATTTGTATCACTCCATCGATAAAACTCAGCAAAAATTGCTAGTAATAATAATTATTATTTTTGCAAATTTTACTCGTGAAGTCTACTCGTAAACTTAGTGTTAATATAAGCAAATCTTAGTAAATATTTTCCGGCTTGAAAATCTGTAAAGTTAATTTTATTAGACGACTAACTGTCACCTCTCGAGTGCAAAGGGTTAAGTAAATATTATAGTGATAAATATAGGTGTGTACGGTACAATTAGAAAATCGTATCTGTTGATGAAAATTGATACAACTTTTCGGGTTATCGTTTTTCAACGAAGATATCGCTTTTAATTTCAGTTGAGCGAAACGTTGAACGACACTGTGAAGAGGAACAAGTATTATGGAGCAAATTCGTACGAGGATAGGAACGGCTGGGTGACTTTAGAGGCGATTCCATGGTCCAAGAGCAAGATTTCTAAGTGGCAGGCAACACCCAGTACGCAACGGCCGTGGCCGGAAGTGAAACCTTGGGAGAAGCCGAGCATTGGGAAACCTTGGGCCTCTGACTACTCCGTCAGGCCGATTTACGAGAACAATAAACCGTGGTAAATTTGCCTACAATTTTACATTTATCCTCATTCACTTTCTCTTCTTTACGTTGCGACTGTAATTGAACCGAACACCGTAACTTTTACAAAAGACTGAACTCTCTAATTTTAACTAATGTATCAAATCCTCTTTCAGTTGAATTTCTATTGAAATGTTAATTTTAATATCATAATATTCACCGAAATAATAATTTCTACGTGTTCTCAAAACAGTAATATCGCTAACCATAAAGTACACTCCGTTCCCTAAATATCATGGGAATTAATCTATAGATATATTATAAAAAGACGTCTCCTGTCTGACTGTTTGATTCATCGTCACAGAGCTTAAACTACTGAATTAAGAAAGGATTTTTTAATATTCCACCATTAAGAGAGTTAAATAGGGATTAAAAGATTATTCGAAAATCCGCCGTTTTTGAAGCAAACACTATGAAAACTGGTATTTAGATTTTGAGTTAGAAATAAAGAAATACGTATTTCAACGTTTTTGGAAAATTAACCTCCAGAGGGGATAAAATAAGGAATGAAAATTTGTTTAAAAATCCGCCGATTTTGAAGCAAGCACTATAAAAAAAAAAAACGCAGGCAACAATTAGTTATTAAATATAAACAATCAATTTTGGTAATTTTATTAGCGTCGATTTCAAAACTCAAGAGGCCATTGATTAATATAAAGCTTCAAGCTACGCAAAAAGAAAATGTTTTTTTTCCTCCAAACTGATCAACGCTGTCACCCTTAGGTACGAAAAACCAAAGCCAACCTGGCCAGAGACCAACAACGAGAAACCATGGCAGAAACCAACGACCAGACCCTCCTACTACACCGAGAAGCCAGAGGAGACTCAAGCGCAAAAATGGCCGCCGGAGAGGCCATCTTGGAACAAGTACGCGGACCGTCCTAATGGCGACATTATCACCGACAATCGTCCGGCTAACTTCCCCAACAGCTGGAACAAGCCACAGCCCACGAAACCGAGTTATCAGTACCTGGACAGGTACGCTGATAAGAGTCAGGTGGAGGAAAACAACGATTGGAACGATTTCCCGTCGAGGTTCGACGACCGCCTGAGACCGACCACCGAGCGACCAGGCTTCTCGCAGTATCAGTACGTGAACAATCATCCGCCGAGCTATCCTGGGAACGGAGACGGCCAATGGGTGCTACTTTCCACGAATAGAGGCTACTCTAAATCCAGACAGAGATCGATGAAGTTGGATCCCGTGGAAAACAGCACCAAGAGCGTGGGCAGAAGGGGAGAGGAACCTGATCCAGCCATCGCGGTGATGACCTCGAAGAGACAGGTTAGGCTAGATGATCAAAGAAGTTTTCATGGTACTTTGGGGAAGGTTTTTTGAAAGAGGTTGACTCTAAATAAGTTGATCTGAAAGAGGTTAACTCGAAATAGGTTGATTTGAAATAGGTTGACTCGAAAGGGATTGACTTTAAAGAAATTGACTCGAAAGAGGTTGACTTGAAAAAGGTTGACTTGAAAAAGGTTGACTCGAAAAAGGTTAATTTGAAAGAGGTTGACTCGGAACAGGTTAATTTGAAAGAGGTTGAGTCGGAACAGGTTAATTTGAAAGAGGTTGACTCGGAACAGGTTCGCTCAAAAGAGGGAGGTTGACTCGAAAGAGGTTGACGACTCGAAAAATGTTAACTCGAAAAAGGTTGACTCGAAAAGGGGAGGTTGACTCAGAACAGGTTTGCTCAAAAGAGGGAGGTTGACTCGAAAGAGGTTGACGACTCGAAAAATGTTAACTCGAAAAAGGTTGACTCGAAAAGGGGAGGTTGACTCAGAACAGGTTTGCTCAAAAGAGGGAGGTTGACTCGAAAGAGGTTGACGACTCGAAAAATGTTAACTCGAAAAAGGTTGACTCGAAAAGGGGAGGTTGACTCGAAAAGGGGAGGTTGACTCGAAAGAGGTTAATTTCTGAAGGCTTTAAATTGAGCTCTTTCGAAGAAGTTCAGTACTTATTACGGGTGAAAAATTTCAATTTTTTTTCTATTCTCTACCAGATTTGTTCGACGATTTTTTAATTATTAATTGAAATTCGTAACGGATTTGATTTTTTTCTGAATTGTTTTATTTAGCGTGTCACGTGTTTTTGGGAAAGGTACATTGAGACGTAACTGTTCAATCTTTCACGTTTTATGCTTTGAAAAATATAAAACGTGGTTGCATAACCCGGCATAGGTCATGCAATAATTCCGATGTAACAGCTTCGAAAGAATGATTCTTTCACTTTTGCGTGATAGTTCACGGCTCGTAACAACACGTTTATTAAAAAGCGAGGCAGGTTTGCGCAATCGGAAATAGGATAATCGCGCGGATCGTTTGTGCATTTGCCGGACGATAATCCCTTAAATTGAGCACCGTAAACGAAATTCAGACAACAGTTATGTAAAGAAAACGGACAAAAAGTCATTTTTTTACCATTCATTTCTAATCTTCCACTAAAATAAAAAGTAGAAAAATATCGTTTAAATAAACAAAATATGAACTCGGATTACAATTATATAGCAAAAGCAAATTAACAATTATACAACAAAATTATACGGTAAAAAAAGTTGCTCAGCTACATTTTCATCTCAATTTTTATTCAAAAGAGGATAATAAACGTAAAAAAGAATAAAGAAGGATATATTATATATATAATAATTAACAATGATAATATATTTAATAATAATTAATTTTATATTAATTTTTATCCGGAAAAGAACAACAGATGTAAAAAAAAGGATATATATATAATAATTAATAATAATAATAATATGTATATTAATATTAATTTTCTATTAATTTTTATCCGGAACAGGACGTAAAAAAGAATTAAAAAGGATATTATATAAAGTATAATAAAATAGAAAAATAAAGATTCCTTGAAGTACCTATAACAAAAAATGGCAGTCGCTTGATGAAATATGGTTTACCTAGGTTAGATTGACGGTGTTACCGTCGATCAACGGCACGAACACGACGACGTCGCACGGGGGCCTGCTGGAAGTGGAGAAGACGTTCAAGAGCGTGGACCAGAGTCGAAAGGAGTACGAGATGGGAAAACAGACGATACCAACGATCCTACGGAAAAGACCCATCAGGAACACGTTGGGGAATCAAGCCTCTAGCTCTGCTGTTTTGGCTGCAGTGGGTGCAGGTGAGCTTTTCATTAATTCATTGAATCGCTCTTTATAAATAGAAAAAAATAACTATTTGTTAAAATCAGAATTAAGGGTAGTAGTAGCAAAGATAGTACTATTATCCAATAATTACAGTTATTTAACAAAATCACAGCAGAATTAACAATTAGCGTTATGAAAGAATAAAATATAACTTTCTTGAAATTTTATACAATAATTGTATATCAGTGGCGTAATTTTTTAAAGGATTATGAAACGCGGAAGTAGAACATAAATCAGCAACTTGCAAACTTAAGATTCGAGTCATCGATAAAAATTATTGAGTAACCGACTAATAATTGTTAAGGAAGCTAGAAAATAATAATTAGAAGGTAATTGGAGTGGTTCCGTTAAAGTAAATCTGTTCGTTTATAGGAATACTACCGGCAACAATGGCGATGATGATACCGATGATACTTGGCCGTCGAAGGAGGGATCTATTGGCTTCCGGATTGAGACTTCCTGATCACAATGATTCAATGCTGAATACTCACGATTCTGGAAACGAACATCGAGCACGTAGGACAAGGCTAAGATAGAGAAACTAGATCGGTAAAATGAAATCGACAATTTATAGAAGTGAAAAGGAAAAGTTTAGAAAAACAGGGGGATAAACGCTTCCAATAGAAAATGTAGAGGTTAGACTAGCAAACTAGAATTTGAAAAAGAAGCTAGTAGTGTACAAAATGCATCTATATAATTTTTAATATTTATTTTACGTATTTCTATTAATATTCTATTCTAATGCATTCTTTTCTCTATAAACAAATTATGCGTTTTTACAAAATTTTTTGTAAAACTTTAGTCCAAAAGTATTTCTATTAAGTTTTTTTATTTTGGCTAATCAAATCTATGATTTTAATTCATAATTTATTTTTTCTTTTAAAAATGACAAATACGTTTTTTCAAAAGGAAGATTCGTCTTTTTTGTAATATACTTCGTATGAGGATATTGTTTAGACACGCATCTTATTTATTATTTATTTATTTATTTATACGTTTATTTATAACATACTTTACATGTCGTCGTTCGCTTAAATACTTAATAAAATGCATAAGTACCAACGAAAAATATGATCGAAGAGCGAAAGAGTCGTTTGTGGAATAAAAAATAGAACTTTTCGCCGGAAGTTTTTCAAAACCTTCCTCCCGTTCCCTGTCGAGTGTTTCCGTGGTTTCGAAAAAGTGTTTTTAGAACGCATCTTTTAACGAGAAAACTGCATTCCACGCGAGAAATCCTATTCTTTAAGTTCATTTTTAAAGCTTGTCGTTGTTATTCCTGTCCAGGAACAATCCTTCCTCTTTTCTTGGTCCCAATTATGTTAACAGCTCAAAACTGTAGATCAAAAAAATAAACTGAAATTTCTAAAGTCATTCCTAGGTGTTAAAATTCCCGGAAACAGGAACTGTTTATAGAATCTTAACGTCTGAGCAGAAGAGTAAGGGTAGCTTTTCATCGTCAGAGTATCATGCTAATAGGGGATGAGTAGTCTAACTTTAGCGGCTAAAATATCTCCACCGTTTCTCTTTTAAATGAAGAAACATTTGTTTGTAATTTAAAAAGCACGACTTCTTGTTTTTAGAATACTAAAACAAAAAACACCAATTCTCCTACAGATAATCATACTCCTTCGGTTGAGAAACCCCAAAAGCAAACAAGATTAAAAAATTTCAAAAAACCTAGCCCATTAACCTTTTGACTGCCATTCCGTATTACCGCAATACCACTTTCAAAGAAATTAGTCTTTTATTTTCGATGTTCTAATAAAAATTTTGAATTGTTCAATGGGGCACTTTTTCCTTCAAAGTATCCCCTAATTAGCAATAATGTTCAAGATGGACTAACTGTAAATTTTTATTCAACTCTTACAATTGCAAGTAGTTGAAGCGCTCCAGTCACCAATGACCACCAATGGCGTCACCAAAAAGATCGTGGCCAGTCATATATGACCAACGTGGCAGTCAAAGTATATAAAAAATTAGCTTCATCCTTCAGAAACAAGTGTTTCTTCTTCAAACGAAACAACTGTGAAAATTCGTCAAAAGCAAAAGTAAAGAAAGAAGGAAGACATTTCAGTATCCACCATAGAATAATCATAGTCCCCCGTGGGAGGAGAGTTCCAATCAGAAATACTCTCTAAAACAGTCTATCGTTCCGAATTCTCAAAAACCGTCGGAAACTCGAAGATGTTCGCGTCATATTACGATGACGATGAAAATCGCGGTCGTCAGTCGAGTCCATTGCGTTCGAACCCTCTTCGAGCAGCCTCCCTCTACTCCTCGCCGTTGATCCTCTTCTGGACGTGGCCAAGATATCTCGCGAAACCCTCGCTGGCGTGTTTAAGGATCGTCAAGCCGAGCCGGAACTTGATCTCGGCGATCTTTTTCACGAAGCTGAAGAGATTGAAACCGTTCTGCTCGGATGGCTTCTTCGTGGTCGGATCGATTCCCTGGACGGTGGTCTGCTCGGTGGTCTTCGAGCTGCTCATAGTGTTCCCCTCGTAATCGACCACTGTGGAAGCTGAGGATGTTGTGGTAGAATCTGTGGTTTCCCTCGTCGCCGTCGAGGAAGCCGTGGATGGATCCATGCTAGTGACCGTACTCGTTTCGAAAATTTGACTTCCGGTGGTGGTTTCTTTCGGACGATTCTTCTCCTCTTCCTTCTCCTTCCTTCTCTGAGTTTCGTAGTCCTCCACTTTGTCGTTCTTGTCCTGCTTGATCTTCTTCTTCTTCTTCTCCTCAGGCAGAGCAGAATCGATGATGTCGATGATCTCATTGCTCAGGTCCTCCTCTTCCTCGTCCTCCTCCAGTTCTCTCTTCGACGGTATCACCTGGATCACGGTGTCCCTCTTCCTTCTGGAACGATGCGTGTCCGTTAGAAAGTCCAGAAGGGACCTCTTAACCTTCATGGACCTGGGTCCGTGCTCCACAGCGACCGCAGTAGGTGTGATTTCCACTTCCTCGTAGGCTTCGTCGGGCCTAGCCGTCTGCACCTGGCCGTAATTCTGAATGGAACCCACCGGGAAGTTAAAACTCTGACCCGCGTCACGGTCGAACTGCGATTGGCCGCTTTCAGTTGGCTCGTATGCGTTGGCTAACTTCCCTGTGGTGGACATAGGTGGGACCTTCTCGTCGTAGGAGGGCGGATATTCTTTCGGGATGCTTCCAACGACGAACTGTCGATTAGCTGAGCCGGGAACAGCCGATCCAACCACGTACTCGGAGTGTTTGGGCCTGTCGTAGTGATTGGGAGTGCTTGGGGTGTCGGAGTAACGATAGTCCGTGTTTTTGTACTTCATCGCAGAGGCTGAGCTTTCGGGACGGTACATGGGAGAAGGCGAGGGGTACCTTTGGTCGCTCTTCTTCGTGATCTGTGGATCGTAACCTCCGTCGTAATGCTGGTACCTGTAGTAGTTATTGTTCTCGTAATCCTTCGGGCCGGAATACTTGGTCTCGTCGGCAGTCATGCCCTGCAGAACCTTGGACAGAACCTCCTCTTCGCTCTGGCCGTAGTTTCCTCCATACTCGTCGAAATTGTACTTGTACTTCGGCTCCACCTCGTAGTTCCTTCTGGTGACGGTTCCCCCGAACGGATACAGGAAGTAAGAGGCCAGACCTAGTCCTAGTCCGACTAGAGACATCATCCCGAAACTGGGCATTACCTCTCGGCTCAAATAGTTGTAGATCTGCATGCTGATGGGGGTCGCAACCGGTTTCTTCTTGGTCTTTGTCCAGTTGGTTGCCACCTTCGTCTCAGGGACGATCTTTGACTCCTGTATCCCATTCTCAGCCGAAGCATCCTCTGTCATCAGTTCATTTTCCGTCGAGCTAGGCGTCAACGTGGAAACCGTGGTGGTTGTCGTGGAAGTAGTCGGTTTCCTGCGTCTGACCTTGTTCTTCTTCCTCTTGGAATTGTGCCTGGGCCTCTTCGTGGTCGTGGTGGACGTCGTGGATGTTGTGGCGCTAGTCGAAGACGACGAGGAAGAAGAAGAGGAGGACACTTCCGTGTCCACGTTGATCTTCGTCAATTCAGGATTGAAGTCGAACTTCATCAGGTCTATCCTGGTGTTGTCCATAACCTCCGTGTCCTTTTCAACCTCCTTTTTCTTTGTCTCCACCTTCTCCACCTTCTCCACCTTCTCCACCTTCTCGATCTTCGTCGCTGGAGCGTTTGCTTTGACGGGCTCTATCTCAGTCTTCGTCGCTTCCTCCACTGGCTTCTTCAACTGCACCTTCAACACGTTGCTCACCTTCGTACCAACCGGCTTGGGCCTCGCCTCAACGAGGTCATTGCTGGCTTCAATCGGTCTGGGAGTTGTAGTAGTCTCGAAAACGAACGTGGACGCCGCGGTAGTCGTAGACAGTTGCGTGGTGGCCTTCTGCGTGTCCATCAGGATCGACGCTTTGATCTTGGTCACGAACATGGGCTTCTCGGTGCTGTCCACTTTGCCCTTGGGAACGGTGATCATCTGAACGGGCCTGAAAGTGACCTTCTCTATCTTGCCAGTGGGAACAGTCTCGTTTCTCGCAGCATCCGGTTTAACGGTGGTCCTTCTGTTAGGTGGCTTGGGTCTGCTCGACTGATTAGGCCTGGGGGTCTTGGCGCCGGAAAGCTTGGACACCACGGTGGTCTTTACGGTAGCTATCTTAGGTTTTGGAGTTGTCCTCGTCACCTGAACCTTCTTCGTGGTACTGATGGTGGCCTCTTTGCTCTCTACCATGGTGAAGGTAGTCTGAGGGATCTTCAAAGTAGTAGCACTCTGAACAGTCTCCACTGCCTCCGTGCTCTGAGCCTTTTCTGGTTTACCTTCAGTGATCCTCTTTGTGGTCACTGGGACAGACTTGTTAGTGGTGGTCGTATCATCCATAATCATGGTCGTGGAAATAGGCACGGTAGCCTTCTCGATCTCCCTCTCAGTGGTCTCCACCCTCTCCATCAACGTGGTTGGCCTTACGGTCGTCCTCGCCTCGGTTTCTAACGGCAACCTCGTCTTCTTCTCTGTGTCTACTGTCTTGATAGTGGTGGAGGGTGGATTCAGCAAGATCCACGTGGAGATCCCGCCTGTGGTCGTTGGATGATTCTTGTAGGCGGTCATCAAACGTGTCGAGCTCATCTCCTTCTCAAGTTCCTCTTCGGTGATGGCCATGGCTTGACCAGGATGGCTGGTCTCGAAGTAACCGAACTTGGAATTGATCGGTCTACCAAAACCGACGCCGATGGACTGGCCATTGTTCGCGACGTTTAACCCTTTGACTGGCACTGCATCATTCCTGTCGATTATCGGCTTCTGATTCCCGTTAGGCTTCTTAATCACGTTGTCGAGAAGCTTTGGCGGTTCCTCAGGGTTGGTCACGTTCAGAAGCTGAGTGGCGACCGTCCTCAGAGATTGATCGATGTGCTGTAGATCCTTTAGGTGGCGCTGCGTGTAGTTCGAGGTGGCGCTAGAAAGAAATCGTCTCGGTTAGGTCGGTTTTCGATCGCGCAGACTCGATAAAACTGGTGTGCATTGATTTGCAACAGTAATTTAGATCGAAATGATTAATTTATGCTTATTTCTTACCTTTGCGTATCTGTAAAGTGTTGGAACATTTTTTTTTTTTGGTTAATCTTTGCAAAATGGTTGGAGCAGATTTTTGGAAAAATGGCGGGGGTACTGCTTTGGGAAATGTACTGTGGATTAGAGGAACCACTATGTTCTACGGTTATTAATAACAGTGAGTAGAAAAAAAATGCAGGTTTGTTCGTTCGAATGGTTTATTTCAATTACAATCCACTGGCACAAACGCTAGCAATGCCCTAGGTTTTCTAAAGGAAGTAAAAGTTCATGTAAATTGTTACCGTTAAAGGTACAGCGGAAGTACAATCTGTAATACTGTTCTGTATTGTATCTGTGTGTGGATGCGTGTACGTCTATTGCTAAAAATACCCGTTTATGTTTACTTACTAATACAACTTTAAAGCTACCGTTGACGAGATTAATCTTCTAATCTTCTAAACGCTATTCTAACGTAAACCCATTACCTTTACAGACGATTCATAAATGAAATAAATAAAATCCAAAGATTACTCTGGTTGCGTAAAAATATTACATGTATAAAAGTTTTTAAGATTACCTGCGTAAAAAAATTCCCCGATGACTGTGCGATGAACTGATATACAGTTTGATTCAATAACAATGTCCTCTCTTAATCTTTTCTTCTACACAGAACACCATAACTGCATCACCCTCTATACATCTTACATCTATTGTTAATTTCTGTACGACTCTATCGGTGGCGTTTCCTGATTCCTAACTAAACTCCCTAGATTTATTTACCCGTACCCTATCCAATAAATTCCCTAGACCAGCTCAAGAATCCCCGAACGCTAACCTCCTATCACCGAAGAAATAGAAAAATAGAAACTCCTACACCCTAAGACCTGCGATCATTCATCGTTTCCTCTTCTTCCGTTTGCTCTTCCATTCGTTCACCCTACCATACTTCTCCATAGCCTTTCTCACCGCCTCCTCGAGGTTAGACCAGAAACTGTCCCCAGCGTTGTTATTGGCCCTGCTGAAACCGTAGGAGCTAGGGAACAGCCAAGGGTAGAGGAAAGTAACAATGCCGAGCAGCCCCGCCGCGACAGCGGTGAAAGGAGCAGCCGCCAAGCTGAAGAAACCGTAATGCAAAGGATTGACGAACATGAAGTAAGTGAACATCGAGGCTATGGACTCCATGATACTACCAGGCGACAAGTCGTACTCGTCGTCGTCGTCGTCGTCGGTTGGACGTGCCGGGACTGAGGATCCCGCGATTAGGCTCCCTGGAGAGGAGGAAGAAGACCCTGAAGAACCTGGATTGGAGGCAGCCGGGGATTCAGCTGGTCTAACCAACGAGTTTCCACTGGAAGGATCGTTTGCTTGGCCGACATCTGAACCGACCACCGCTGAAGAACCAGGACCATCGTTTATCGAACCACTGTCCTCTACTCCTGTGAAGGAAGACTCAATCGGGGAAGAAGATTCGCCAGACGAGGAGCCCGAAATGCTTATCTGGGTGTCTTGGACTACTTCCACGTTGGAGACATCGTTCTGCTCAAGAGTCTGACTTTGAGGATCCTTTTGAGGATCGTAGTAAGCGGCCTGAGGCCACTGAGTGGGTCTCGAAGAGATGGGCCGATAGATGGGCGCAGGCTGATCATTGGAGCCTTGATAACTTGAACTATCTGGATCGTATTTGTCTATCTCTCCGTAATTCTGATAGACCCCAGAATTGGACTGGTCGACGAGAGGGGAAGGGGTGGATTTGTACGTGTTGGTATTGAACACCTGAGAATTGATGATGATGTTCAGATCTGTGCAGCCTTCCTTGCTCTGGATGGTGTTGTTAATTCTCGTATACGAGTTTATCAGGATAGTGGGGCAACTCTGATCGTAGGTGACCATCGGAGCCTGAGGTCTCTTCTGATCAGACAACTTGTCGTTCTCGTCGACAGACGTAAAGCCTATGTGAACGTTTGGGCCTGGCCTCGAAGTGGTTGCAGACGAAGGAAGCAACTGCGAGAGGAGCAACGAAGAAGGGTACACCCCTGACCCTGAAGTGGGCGAAGAACCAGAAGAAGGCACGAAGGTACCGGAAACTATTGGTTTCGTATAACCAGCAGGCACTTTCGACCCAACTATTGTCCTGTTAGGCTTCCTCGGATCTGTGTTTATCAAATGAACAACGGTGTTCTGAGAAACTTGAGTCTGAGGATTGTGAACGATAGGCTTCCAAGTCGCGTTCCTCAATGGAACGTTTTGCAACCAGCCTGGAACCTTGTCCGTGGTGTAGCTGGACGAATGAAGAGGATAAATGAAACCAGGCTTCAGATTCTGAAGATCGACCGGGTTCAACGGTTTGTTCGGCTCCAAGTTCTGATAAACCGGATCGAACGCGACGCTGATCGGATCGTTGATCTGATCGCTCTCTACCACGTGGCTGCCGTTCGTCATGAACGCGGGAATTTTCAGCCAATGGACTATTTCCTGAAGACTGGGGCTCGAAATAGGCAGCTGATGATTGAAGCTGGAGTTTTTCAACGGGGCCGGCTGCTGAACACTCTCATCCGGCCTCGAATGATCCACCATAGACGTGTACTTGTCGTAATTATGAAAGTCCTCCGCGTTCTGAATGGCCCCGTTCGGCCAGTTCTTCAGGTTCATATCCGGCTTCGAGGAATTGCCTTTATTACCGTGAAGCTTATTCGGATTAATCTTACTCTGATTCTTTTTGTTCGACTGATGACTCACAGGACGACGAATCTTCGTCCTGTTCGACGTCCTGTTCGACTGCTTCGAGCTCGAATGACGATTCGAGTGACGCTTGGAAGCCGTAATCGGTGGAACACCATTTTCTACGACGTTTTCGTTCTCCATGGACAGTTTGGGGGCAACCTGCTCGTTAGTGAGCATGCCGGTGATCTTTTTGATCGCGGCGACGTGATCGAACGGGGTCGTGGACTCGACCTTCGCGGGAACTCCAATGAAGCTGGTCGGAAACCCTTGCTTCTGGCCCGAGAATTTCGTATTCTGGCCCAAGGTCACGCCACTGGACCGTGAATTATTCATGGGAACCCCTACCCCCCTTCTAAATGAACCGTCGCGCACGGAATCCCTCGAGGGGCCATTTTTCGTTGCGTTCGACCTGTTCGCGACCACCTTCCGGTACGAAATTCTCGAGCTCAGAGGTGGAACGCGTGCGTGACCGGAAGCGAACCTTTGATTTCTTATGGAATTTTTATCGACGTTCCCTGAAACCGTGTCTCTAAAAAGTGGAATCGTAGAATGACGACGATATACCTTTCTAAACCTGGCCACATCGTTGGTTTCGATCGATTGCTCGGGGAAAATTGGTGAGATCTGTCGATTAGAGTTTACGTTCGACCTGTCCGCTGATTTTCTTGAGCTTAGCAACGGGGACCTCGGGGAATTCCAGAAATCCATCGATTTCGATTTCCTCGACTCATCTACACTTACCTCGCCGTCAGGGTCAACGAAAGGATCGACGCTATCGCGATAACGGTTAATGTACGGAATAGTACTACTTCCGGAATTCCACGTGTACCTGCTATCTTCTCGAACGGCCTGCAACGACGCGCCGGAACTTCTCCATTCCTCGGGAACCGCTTTCGATGGCTGGACTTGAATCGACGGTTCTGAAATATCAGCGAAAGATTGATCAAACTATGGATCAAACATTAAGCGATACAAACATTAAACTCTTTAAACTCGAGAGGTGACTGTTAGTCGTTTAATAATACTAACTTCAAAAACTTTCAAATTCGAAATATTTACTAAAATTCGCTTATATTAAACTTCGTTTAGTTTAGTTAAGTGGTATACTAAAATTTACATATACGACTATTTAACCGCTGGGTTTAACTAATAAACAAGTTAACTAAAATCTGAAAATTCACGAAACTATCATTTGGTGACCAACAGTTACCTCTCGAGCTCAAAGGGTTAATATCATTGTAATACAAATATAATACTGATATTAATGTTAATGTTCGTTTCGAAATTCGTAGGAGTATAGCAATTATTTGTGAAAGACGCGAATGAAAAACGAGTTAAACCGTAGAATATTCATTTTAAAAGAACACCACAAATAATACGCTTCAATTGGAGATATTAACATGCAAATAGTGTACAATTCGCTTCAATTAACAAAATGGGAATCGTTTTGTAATGCAAATAGAAAAATCCTAATAATCATTATTTACACATATTATCTCAATTGCTTTTATAGAATTTTTTCATATACCTAACGATTAAATTCCGTGACAAGTTTCCCACGTTTTCGTATTGCAAATGATATTCCATTGAATAGGAATACACGCAATTTATTATAATGAACAATACACTGAATTATTATTTCGTAACAGGAGCTGTTATCATAAATTCTTGGAGAACAGCTGATCGTCGAAAGGAAAATCGCAAGACAATAATCGTACAATAATCGACCGGTAACACGAGGTTCGTTGAAAAAAATGAAACTCCGGTGTTACGAAATGAAATTTTGCAACAAATAGGAAGACTCGACGAAGGATCGTTCGGTTAGAAAATGTTCTGTTTGTGACCCCGTGAATTAACGTGAAAGAACCGTGAATTCGTCAACGTGCAATCTGCCTGCAGACTGATTCGCGTAATCACGTGTTTCTACTCGGACACGGAACGTCGTTCGCATGATGGATATGAAGAAATATTGGTTCACCGGAAACGATGCCTTTGGCAAGGATAATACTACCATTCGTGTATGTAAAAATGATAACGAACGATTCGAAGAAATTTTTATATACGAAACAGATTGAAATATGATGGGTGAAAATTTTGTTATTTATAGGTAAACAATTTAGTGATAGAGAAGCGACAGTGAATAATTAAGAATTTGATGATTGATAATTATTAATCATTAAAAAAATGAAAATTTGTCGTTCGCGATAAATAGTTAAAAACATGGTAAATAACCAGAAATTGGAGATCCGTTGCTTAAGAATTTAACAATCGAAGATTAACAATTCAAATTGAAAGTTAAAAATTCAGAGAAACTTATACTCGTGCAAACTTAAAAAGAAACGAAGAAAAATACCATTTTTGGAATAAATGCTATTCCATTTTAATTTGTTTCTATTTTATTTTGCATTGCATACGTGGCGTTCGATCATCTTATTTGTACGAAGTGAATTACAAAGTGACTGATTTCTATTGAAAACATGTTCTTTTTTACTAAAAATGGTCAAAATAGAAAACAAAAATTTCAGTTTCTGGGGATGGTCTCTACAAAAAAATACGCTGTTTCGAATGAGTTAAGTTGTCAAGTTGTCCTGTCGCAATAATTTCATCGCGTTAGCAGGCTCGATGGCAAGTACTGCTTCGTTTGATTACAAGCTTCTGCCCGTTGCCTCGAAAGTTTCACGGAAACCAGCAACGTATTCCATTCACCGATTCGCAATCGAGTAAGCACGAGGTCTATCGTTCTGTAACGTTGATTATCGAATATCGTTTGACCATTTCCACGAGAAAGGACCGTGCCCTTTCCTTTTCATTTTTGCATTCGACATTTTTTCATCTTCAACAGCACCGTGAAACGTTTCACCACTAAGAGTTCGATTTTTCTCGTTAATCTAACTTACAGTGGCTCCAAAAATTATTCGTACACTATGTCACAAATAAATTCGTTTAACCCTGAAATTCTGAGTCTGATAGAAGTATCTGATAAAACTTTGTGGGTATGTAGATCGTAATATTATACGTATGAATTAATCTCTTCTTTTCATCTAAATGCCATTTTAAAGGGGTGAAACCAGCGTTAAAGTTTCTGAGTTTTTTCCCATTTTTTAAAGATAACTTTGTAATGGTACTTAATGAAGCAAAACCTTCCAAATAGAAAATGTTTCATTTTTAATACTCTATCGGCCTATAATAAAAAAAAAGACCACAGAAAAGCTTGTACTCAAAACGCGAAAAATCGCTGAAACTTTGAGATTCGTTATCAGCCCCCTTGAAAGATATTTTGCCGCCAAAAAAATTACTCCACGCAGGACACACCATGCTCTGTACACACATAAAGTTTCATTGAAATCAGAATTTCAGAAGTTGATGAATTTCCTTATAATACAGTGTACGAATACTTTTTGCAGCCACTGTACATGCCTACTAATCTTGCTGTTTTGAATACCAAGGGCTTTCTACCCGTAAATAAATAAATAAAATTGCAATTCTTACCGGTTTTCTGCGGCCTGGCGTTGCCTGATGCCGACAGCAACAGGACCACCACAACCTTTAGTATCTTCGTCCGCATTTTCGCACTAAAACAAAAAACGATGCGATCATTTGATTGGTTCTGAATGAATTTTATAGGTATTGTAATTATTTTGGAAAGTATTTATAGGTGCATCATTTTATAGTATCTTGGTTCTTTGGAAATGTATTTCTATGCGATTTTTATGTAGGTAGGTATTTTGATCGTTTCAAATAATGTTTACGGGTACACGATGTTCATAGAGGTTCCACAGAATGATTAATCAGTGTGTTCTAAATTATTCCGTCTCTCCTAAACGGAACCTTGATAAAGAAGCATTGGAAGGAGATCGTGAAAAAGAATGGAGAACCAAGTTTCTCCTCGACCCACTAATCCAAACTTGATACCCCCCATTCAGAGTTCATCACGAATAGAATAATTACGAAGTTTCGTCAGGGGCCACGTACACTTTGTTTTTCTCCGAAACGAAAAAGCGGACCTCGACCTTCTCGAATACAAGCTCAGCGTCCGCATGGTGAATTATTCCGTGTTCGGTGAACGAAGCGATCGCTCAAATGTTCCTTTAGAAAATGATCGCACGGCACACAGTGTCGGGCAAAAATTGATTTAGAAATTTCATTTTTAGTTTCTCTTAGTATGCAAAATGTCTGAGGAATGATGTACCAGCTATACTTTCAAACATATTTTACTTATGCCGTATGTATAAATTTTTAGTTATCGATATTTCAGAATAATCATCGATTGAGGCATATTTTTTATGATTTTATAAGTTTATTAACGATTTTGTTATACTTCCAGTTGCGACCCGGCGTTCTTTCTTGTGTCGTTATATTCTATGGAATTTTGCGAACAAGATGCAATGAAAATTGCTTCCAATTCTGTCCAACTTTGTGTTTTATCCGTTTTCATTTGAGCGGCGCGGCGAAATCGCGGAAGAGCGACGTAATGGCGGTCGACGCAGATGGCTCGGCCGTTTCCGCGTGCAACACACTGCGAATGTTTGATCGTCGATTTGCGTGCGAAGGTCTCGATCGAGGTGATCGTTCGTATTCGATCCTCATGCCGTTGATCGTTCGGTTCGCGATGCCGGTCGCATGGAAATGAGAGGTTTCGCCATCGTTCACAAAGAGCAGACATTCAGGAAGACGCCATTAACCTTTTCACGACGGGTGCCGTATATATACGGCAGTCACTAGGTGCATCAGAGCGTCTGACACCGTCTGCATACGGCAGTCATTTACAGAGGCTGATGCTAACAGATTTTATTGTTAGAGAAACAAAGCATTATCCCTGTTTTAAAACTTTTCATACTTAAAAAGATTATTAAAAAATAATATGTAATAAATACTATTAAAATCCTAATTATATTATTGTTTTATTCGAATAGCAAAGTCGAAATAAAGCTAGTACACGCATTAGGCAACGCAGAAAATGGTGGCGAAGTATGGTCTCAATTGCGCCGTCGCGAAAGGGTTAAATTGTGCCTTCATCGTATGTGAATCGCGATCTTATGGTAAAATGCAGAACATCGCATAGCTTTGATAATGCTTATATTTTATCGTCTCTATTTCTGAAGTTCGCTGCTTTTCATGCAAATTTTAATTTTCCTTTTACATCGAAATTTAATTTAATTTACTAATTTTACGGGTATGAATCTACTAGTGTGTGCATGCAATAAAATAAAATAATATTAATAATTATTATAATATATACTATTATAACAGAATAGAATAAAAGTAAGATTGAGTATAGATGACTGGTTCGTGATAGGCTAATCGTTACCTGTCCAACACTAATTAGAACACAAATTCAAGCGAATCTTTTAAAAAAAAAAATGGAAAATCCAAGGATACGGTAGAACGTCAGTTCCTATTAACTTCTCGACATACATTCCGGCAATGCCGACATTCCAAGAATACCTTCGTCAATAACGGTAAATAATCCGACAACTCTGTAACTAATACCGTCATCGATGATCAAGAACCCAATTTCATCCCGAAAGAGAAGAACCATGAACAGCTCAGAACAGCAAACACTGAAAACGCAATTGCATCCAAAACGACACATAAACATACTAAAAGCTAAGCACCATAATGACAAACCAAATACCATAAAATGACTGTGCCGCAAACTGGTTAAACTAAACGTGCTCTTCCTTTGTTTCCTTTCTCCTTTTGCACGCTGAAGAGTTACTAAATCCCTCGGCTCCGCTAAATAAATAAATCAACAAATAAATGAAACAAATACTATAAGCAACTTGTTGATGATTATGGGTAGAAAGGAAGAAGTAACGACAACTTTTCCTTTAACACTTTACCGACCGGAAGTCTATTAATCGGCTTTTTATATGTTTCAGTTTGTAAGTTTTGTAACGTTCCCTTACACGAAGGTGACTATATTAAGCAAAATCGTATATATATACTGTAAAGAGATGTTAAACTATTAATTATTCAAAGGAAATCATTGTGTTCGATTCATTAATGATGTATCCTCTGCGAAGTTAGTAAACTGGTCAGGAATAAATTGATTCACGAGCGGTCGGTAAAGTGTTAAGATTTAACTAAACTTTAGTTCTAAAAGAAGGTATATCTTTTTTGTACTTGATCTTTATGCAGCGAGAGGCAAGACTCGAATGAATCGAAGAGGCTAAAAAACACAGTTCGTTAGGGTCCTCTAATTTTTATACTTAGTGTGGTGTAAACACCAACCATTCCTAGAACCACTTCAGCGCATAGCTCAGACCTCACATATATTTCTTCGAAGAGACTAAATTTTGTTTATTCGTTAGGACGTATTTTATTTCCCACGCAATTAATGCCTTCAGAAGCAAAACATCGCACCTAACCCATCGCTAAACCCAGATCCAACCGCATCCTAACACTCAAACACCATTGCACAATACCGAACGATAACCGCGAAGACCTCAATCTCGTCTTAACCACTTCGGTACGGCGCTCATCGGCCTCGAAACCTTGCTCACAGCCGGCACTCACCATCCGCACGCTGTTTCGTGCATCGACAGTGATTCCATCTTGCTCTTTTACAGATCTGTGATGAGGAAAGCTTTGAAGCACCTGGAACCTTGTTTTATATTACAGGCAGCATTACTTGTAATGTAAATCAACAGAGCATACGTTTTTATTACGATATTTTTAAATGTTCACAAATGTTCACACAGCTATGATCCTGGTACGGAATAATTGGAAGTAACATATTAGGCGAACGTACACACTGTAATTGCAGAGATAAGGTAAAAGTACTTAATCGACTTTCACAGATTTTGAAAAATCTAACTTTTTAAGCCTTTCGAGTCAAATGTCCCCTCTGAGGGGACATCGTCAGTCGAGCAGGCTACTGGGTTGCCCCCTCTCAGGGGACATCAGACTTTAGCCATCAGACTACAATGTTGTTCCAATTAATACTTTAAAACACAGTTGTTAGTGCATATTTTCTTACATCCCTCTACTTTGGAACATTCAACATTCGCACACGCTTTCAGGAACCAATTGTGCGCGAAAGCCGAGGGGCGTCTGTAGTCAACACCATGAGACTACAACGTTGTTCCAAGCAATATTTTAAAACACAATTTTTGATGCATATCGTTTTACATCCCTCTACTTTCGAACATTCAATATTCGCACACACTTTTAAGGACCAATTGTTATGCGAAAGCCGAGGGGCATTTGTGGTCGACGCTCGGCTGTGCACGTTCATCTGTGGCTGTCGACTATAATCGACGCTCGTACCGAAGTAGTTAAACGGCAACAACCGAAACCGACCACACTTCAAGCCGCCAGTCTCTCGACCAACGTCCCATTTCCATTCCCCTTTCGTCGACAACGTCCCAAGCGTGTTCGCCGCGTTCCAGGCACCTAGTGGTCCCTCTACGACGTCGTAAAACGACGTCTCCACTTTTCTTCCTTCCCATTTTGTACCGTTGCATCTTTTTCGTTGATGCTCGTGGCCAGTAACGGTACCGGGCTATCGGTCTTCTTAGGCCCCCGATTTGCATACGACTCGAGCGCACCAGGTGCATCCTTCGCGGAGGGCGGCCAGCGTGTCAGTGGACGCCGGCCGGATCATCGTTGGAACGTGTCGTCGCTCGATTACAGCGAAACGCGATCGTGTACCGTTACGGCGAGATACTTTTTGATACGCGAAGCTTCGCGAAATCGTCGTTTCGACGACCACGACAACGTCACGGTGCTCTATCCGGATGGGCCGTTTTCGAGGCCGTCCACTGGAGCTGGTTCCGTTGCGTTTCCGGCTCGACGAGGGTTTAGTTTAATTTGCTCAACGGGTTGACACCATTTTGGAAATAATACGAAAAGGGTACTATAAGTATAATATACAATTCAAGTAGATAAAGTAAGTGCAGACACGCAAGGGTATAAGGTAAATTGAGGATATATAAACATAGATCGATTCACAATTGATAGAAGCTGAGTAGAGGTACAGTAGCGGACATAAGTTTAAGACGAGAAGGGAATATAAAACATAGTTGTATGATTTATAAATATTGTATAATATACAATTCAAGTAGATAAACTGAGTGCAGACACACAAGGGTATGAGGTAAATTGAAGATATATAAACATGGATCGATTCACAATTGATAGAAGTTGAGTAGAGGTACAGTAGCAGACATAAGTTTAAGACGAGAAGGGAATATAAAACATAGTTGTATGATTTATAAATATTGTATAATATACAATTCAAGTAGATAAAGTAAGTGCAGACACGCAAGGGTATAAGTAAATTGAGGATATATAAACATAGATCGATTCACAATTGATAGAAGCTGAGTAGAGGTACAGTAGCGGACATAAGTTTAAGACGAGAAGGGAATATAAAACATAGTTGTATGATTTATAAATATTGTATAATATACAATTCAAGTAGATAAACTGAGTGCAGACACACAAGGGTATGAGGTAAATTGAAGATATATAAACATGGATCGATTCACAATTGATAGAAGTTGAGTAGAGGTACAGTAGCAGACATAAGTTTAAGACGAGAAGGGAATATAAAACATAGTTGTATGATTTATAAATATTGTATAATATACAATTCAAGTAGATAAAGTAAGTGCAGACACGCAAGGGTATAAAGTAAATTGAGGATATATAAACACAGATCGATTCACAATTGATAGAAGCTGAGTAGAGGTACAGTAGCGGACATAAGTTTAAGACGAGAAGGGAATATAAAATATAGTACTATGATTTATAAATATTGTGCATTTATTTTTATTGTTAATAAGTCCTTTGCATTTTCTATAAGTGTAAATGTAATAGCATAATGTTGACATGCATATTATTGTGCATGTAGTTAATAACCACGTATAGGGTTTTATAGCTTAATAAAAAAAAATACTACACTACATATTAATTAATATAAAACACGAAATTTGTTTACTGTATTATTTCTCATACACGAATTACTTCTTTTTTGTCGACTCTCTTAAACTTTTGTCAGCTACTGTATTTGTAAATTTTTAGATATAAACGTTAACATTACATAATAGCGAAAGAAAATAGACACGTCTGTAGCATCAGACATACATAATCTCTGTTTGAAGGTTTGAAGCGAGGAGAAAGAGTCTAACGATGCCGAAAACTCGTTAACGTGAATAATTAAACGGTTTCTTGGTCTCCTTTTCGATACTCCTTCAGTTTGAGGTGTGTCATAATTGGACTGACGAACTTGTACGCGCTCGTGAAAATGTGAAGCGTGTTGGAAAGCGCACCATGAGCAAGAATCTGCTAAATGTCCGACGTAAATTGTGTATTATAATATTTTTTAGGATGTAAAAAGTTTCTGTAAGAAAATTCCATTCGTGTAGTTGTGCTTGAGTATTTGAAATTTTTGAGCGGAGTGTACATAGCGAATGAATGAACGTTAGCGTGATTGATGCAGAAATAGGGTATTTGAAAACGTTACGAGAGAAAAAGTAAATTAAAATTTGCATAAAGATTCGCGGTCTAAATACTATGAAGGTGGAATGATGAAAATGAACTGTGGAACTGAGACGAATATGGAGTCGTCATGATTTTGAGAGTTTCGATGGTGATACCGCGTTTCTTTCAGATTTGGTGACACGTGGTTTACTTGATTATTCAGGATAGACTTGATGCTAGAGGTTTATGGCTGTGGATGTAATATACAGGATGTCTTTCGACTCAGTCATGTCTGTCATCGATGAATTAGGTTGTTTTTAGCATTACGAGAATTATTTTGATATTGCACGTTGTCATTTTGAGGTACTCATTAAGCATTGCTTGCTCGCATCAAAAGATTGTGAAATTTCTCTGAATCCTTAAAGTAGGATTAATTAATTTCCTTCGAGGCCTGTTTGTTTAATTTATTCCACCGTGGATCACCTGTCAAACTTTCAAAAACGACAAAGAAACGCTCGGCGGAAGCTCACACCACACGTTCACACTTTAGAAAGTTCAAAACTACAACTTCCTTAACAAAGCCAACCACGACAATTACCAAAGCTGCCTGCGTTGCTTGTTCAATTGAAACAAAGCGTACTCTGAATAACAATACAACAACTTTGCCTAACTAGCAAAGAAAGCTACCACCAGCTACGTTTTTCCAACATCGTCCCTCGCAATCCCTCAAACCCTAGTTCTTACCTTGAACACCTTAAAGCTCTCCTCGAAGCGGCATTTAACCGACGAGCACGCGTAACGAACAAGTAAACAAAAAGAAAAAAAAACAGAGAAGAGAAGAGAAAATCACACAAAACCGAATTTAACGAAACTGTTCGAAACACGCGATCGAACTCGACGATTCTGTCGGACAAAATCAAAGATCACAAACGACGATAATAGCGAACAACGCGGACTCGAAGACAATGCGCGAGGGTGCGTACGCGAGAGGAATCGCGAGTGTCGTCCAGCTGGACGATCTTTCGACAATGGTGCACGGCTGACTGAGTCCACGGCTCGAAGGTTGGAGAAGCGGTGGGCCTCGTGCACGCAGTGCCCGTGGCCACCGGGTAATCCGGCAAGGTGGAGAGGCGCCTGCCTCATGCACGAGTCATCGGGAACCCGTTACTCCGCGTTGCCTACGAACGAGATCTGCTCGGGTTGAATAACCTTCACGGCGGTGTGTATGCTAAAGCGTGCCCGTGGCTACCTTGGCCGATCACCTACCACGGGAACTGGGTGAATCTGCTCGGTGGACACGGGGGAGGACACGCGGAGGAGAGCGCCCATGCTTGATTGGGTGAAACGCCTTGGGTGATGTAACGCGCGCGCGGGGGAAAAATGTTGGCCACCAGTTTGTGGGAACGGCAGTTTTCTATAAATGTACAGCCCACCTCAAAAGTTTCGAGACGCTGTTCGTTTGATTCGCTTCGAATTCGGATATATAGGGAGGGCGTTGAAAAATATTTGATGAGAAATAAAAGACACAAAATAATATTAATTGCTCATTGAAAATTGGTGCTTTGAAATTTTTGAGCGGAGTGTACATTCTATAGATGTACAGCCCACCTCAAAAGTTTCGAGATGCTGTTCGTTTGATTCGCTTCGAATTCGGATATATAGGGAGGGCGTTGGAAAACACTTTATGGGATACGAAAGGCACAAAATAATTTTAATTGTTCATTGAAAATTGGTGCTTTGAAATTTTTGAGCGGAGTGTACATAGCGAATAAATAAACATTAGAGTGATTGATGCAGAGATAGGGTGTTTAAGAACCTTACGAGGGAAAAATGTTGGCCACCAGTTTGTGGGAACGGCAGTTTTCTGTTAATGTACAACCCCTGTCAAAAGTTTCGTGGTTCACTTCGAATTCGGATAGGTCTGGAGGACGTTGAAAAATATTTTATGGAATACGAAAAGCAGAATGTGATTTAAATTTTTTATTGAGAAAGGATGCTTTGAAATTTTTGAATGGAGTGTACATAGCGAATAAATGAACGTTAGCGTGATTGATACAGAAATAAGGTATTTGAGAACGTTATGAGGGAAAAATGTTGGCCACCAGTTTATGGGAACAGTAGTTTTCTATAAATATACAGCCCGCATCAAAAGTTTTGTGATCCTACTTACGTTTGCTTGGAATTTGGATAGATCGAGGGAACATTGGAAAATATTGTATAGGATACGAAAGACCGAAACTAATTTGCATTTGCTCATTAAGAATTGGTGTTTTGAAATTTTTCAAGGGATGGAAAGAATAAGGTGTTTACGATTAAGGTGTAAAAGGCTAGTTGCTAATAAATAAACAATAATTATCATATCTAAAAGTTCAGCAAAACAACCGAAATACCTTCTAAATTGGAAGATGTATGAAACATTTAAAAACGATAAACGGTTAACCTTCAGTGTAATACGGAAGATAACGATCTAAGATCTTGAATTGAGAGTAGGACATAGAACTTGATATTCGGAAAGTTCAAAAGCTTCATGGTAATTAAGAGCAGCTACAAAAGAACTGGTTGTGATCACCATCACAACGACGTTCGAAAGAAAGACCATTCAAGTACTATTACACGGTAAACCATTTCTTCATTCTATTTAAACCCTTCGTTTCGCCGTCGCACGACAATAAAAGTGGCCTGTGAAACCGCGACACGTACGAATTACGCGTAATTAGTTAATAACAACCGTCCAAGAAGATAAAATCGACGTACAGCGCCGTAATAGCGCTATTATACCGCACGCGTTCAATCTTTCCCGTGAACACGCACTCGAGGATCTGCATCGCCGTTCTCCACGAGGGCGAGGGGAAATTTGTCTCCCGTTTCCCGGAAGTCGACCGAGAAACTGTAACAGAGCCGGGGGAAATCGAACTGATAAAGTCAGCGACGGATAATTTCGTTAAACGGCCTGTGAATAAGGCTGTGTGCCTTCGAACGAGCAGGAAGTTTGACTGGAAAGTTTCTCGAACGAGATCGAGTTCACCATGGAAGGCATCACGGGTCCAGACGATGAATAAAATATCGGTTCGACGGAAACGAAACAAATTTCAAATTTTACTGCCGCGTTCCCGGGAAAATAACGATAACGGTCGAGGAAACGAAGTGATTCGACGCTGCGCGCAATTTGCGATTGCAATTCGCATAATTTCTCCGGCTATTCGATATTTTTTTTTTCTTTTATTTATTTATTTATACGGGAACAACCCATTAGTTTACGAATTAACCTTCTATGGGCTGTAATTTTGTTTTAAATATAACAAAATTGATGGAACGGAAAATTTACAAATTATAATCCTATATATGCAGATGAAAAAGAATTTTCCAGTTTAAACAATTTTACATTATAGAACATTGTATAATTAATATGCATACGCCATCTTATGAAAAAAAAAACAAATTGTTTGTTAAAATATCAATAAATTAGCACATGACCTGAAAGTTAGCAAGTGACCACGAAGAATATTTGCTACGCCAGATATTTCCATTAATGTTCACGTTTTGAATAATTAACTCCAACTGAAATTCATGAAATCTTCTATCAATCGAGACAATTCAACAATTTGTTATCGCGTATGAAACGGTAACTTCCGTTTTCCTCGGAAAACACGCTTGCGAGGACGTAGGATTGAAAGAATACGAGATTTCCCCGTGAACACGTTGAATTTTTATTTTCGTGAAATTCCCTCGAACAGAATCGACTCCGTGGCGTACTGCTGGATTGATTTAATTAAAGAATTAATTGCCGTAGAAATTCTTCGAATACTTGAACCGCTACAGTGAATCATTGCCTATTGGTAGACATTACTAGACAACGTTAGCCTCTTGAAGCAAAAGTATGTGTTCGATGAAGTTCAACCATGAACTTCAACAGTTTTAGCGAGAATGAATAACGACAACTTATATACCGTAAGAAAGTAGCCGTTTAAGATTATTGCAAGGTCAACGAGGTCATATCCTTAATGCTCAAAGCTATTCTAAGATCGGGACGATCATTAAGGCCGCGTTATTAACAGTGAAGGTTTTTTTAAAGGTCACGAACGGTCATCAAGATCAACATACTTAGGCTGAAAGTAATTTCGAAGTTAAAAACGGTTATTCGTGTCAAGTCATTGACATCCAAGGTCACTCGAAGGTCACAGTCGATCATAAAGGTCACGTCATTGGTACTCAATATTCTCGATGGGTCACATCAGGCTGTCGAGGTTATCTCATTCGGATTCAAGGTCATTTGAAGGTCACAATAGATCATCAAGATCATCTCATTTGCCCTCTAGATCATTTGAAGAACACAACGAATCATCAAGGTCATGTCATTCGCCGTGCAATTTTTAACATTGCAATGATCCACGATAAAAGTGAACTTATTTTCAACTTCATAGTTGAACTGAAAATTCCGCAAGAAAAATATCCAGTATAAGGGAAACAAATTCGTATACTTGTCACAGAGAGCTATGAAAAATTACCGTATGAAAATGCATCATTGTGCAGTTACTGAAAAAAATTCTAAAACAGCACGTTTAATGGAAGTACCTATCGTGTTTCTCTGTCATAAAATATCGGATTTCTGCC
Organism: Tetrapedia diversipes; assembly: GCA_033822845.1. Classification (NCBI taxonomy): domain Eukaryota; kingdom Metazoa; phylum Arthropoda; class Insecta; order Hymenoptera; family Apidae; genus Tetrapedia; species Tetrapedia diversipes. Next base: position 563,830 of record JAOPTO010000566.1, on the reverse strand, counting down.
TTCTATTAAATATCAATGTTAATTATTTTTACTTATATTTTTACCCAATTATTTTTAATTATTTCATTATTTTCACAGTCTCTGCTTGTTTCTCTGACCGACCCAATTTTTACGTACGATCAAAAATACCCGAAGAACACGTTCAAACGTTAGGTTGAGGATACATTTTTTCCGGAGTTACTTGCAATCTAGAATGTTGAATATTAATTATAATTAGACTTAACACTAGAATTATCGACGATTAGGGTGTACTTACTGAAAACAAAGAAATCAAATTGAAAACTACGAATAAAATGCCTAATATAAGGGAAACAAATGTTAGCAATCATAGTAAAAACCATAATAAATTTTTAAATGCGTGGGTACTACAGTTAATTTATCACGTTTCTATGAAAAATTACAAATTGGGTCATTTTGGCCCCCTTCGTATTCAATAAGAAATAAATATTAGGGGGACCAGAAAATAATGTCGTTTTTTTAGAGAAAATATTTAGGTATTTTGCTCAAAAACCAATTGATTTCCATCAATTCGGCATTGATTCGATCAATTCGTTTCGATCGTTGAAACTGAGATTAGAAATCAGCGAGTCGCCCCTGTTCCCGGTTCGTCAACGCGTCCTGTAATCGGACTGGAGCAGTAGGTTGATTCCATGGATGAAGAAGTTCAACAGGTTGAAGGAACATCGTCGAGGAATGACGCGACGCGTTCCGAAAGAAGCCACAACTCTATACGGAAGTGCAATATCCGATTCCCTTCCAACGCGAAACAGGTTCTCCGGGACGAGCGGTTACACGTTTCGCGAACAACCTTCTCTGACATCAGAAGCGTTTCATTAAAAATTCATTAGCCTCACTTCGCCGTGAACTTCGCGCTTCGAGAACCGTTTTCGTCGAACTAACCATTAATGATTCCGGAAAAAATGTAGACAGATATATTTATTTCTTACTGAATACAGTTTAACGCTAGAACTACCAAGAAAGTCAAAATGACTCAATTCGTAATTTTTCATAGAAACCTGATAAACTGACTGTGGTGCCTACACATTAAAAAATTTATTATGATTTTTTACTATGATTGCTAAAATTTGTTTCCCTTGTATTAGGCATTTTATTACAGTTTTTTCAACAGTTTTCAACTTGATCTTTTTGTCTCCAAAATGTACACCCTAATTCTAGTGTTCAGAATTAACATCCCCAAATTGAGTCAATCAGAGAAGCAAGAAGAGACTGTAAAAATAATTAACGTTGATATTTTATAGAAGGCAAGAATTCTATACTTTATAAAAGAGGAAAACGAAAGGTACTTTCATTGAATATGTGTTTTTAGAATTTGTTTTCTTTATACGTGAAAATTACAGTGTGACAAAGAAGAGGTGATTCTTCAACGAAAATACCTTTGAATACCTTTTGACGCATTCTTTAAAGTAAATAGTTACGTTAATTAAAGAAAGAAAAATATTTATTACGGTTGTAGGTAACGACCCAATAAAAAGGTTCTATGAACAACTTTCTTGGAATATTTTGATCTTATCGAATACTCAACCCTTTGCCGTACCTTCTTTCAAAACATTCTCTATCTTCCAGCATTATTTCTCGTCGGACACGAACTTTGTTTACGAGGTTTCACGTTCCCTTGAACAACAGCTGTAACAACCGAACAGCATCGAATTTGATCGTATCTGAGTGTAAGAACGTCGGATACCGTACTTTTCCCTGAACCGGAGCCACGGAAACAGCTTGGATTATATACAAGAGAAGACGTGAAACGAGTAATCCATTAGTTATGCGCGGGTAACAGTTATCCTATGGTATTTTAATTTCCCCGCAAACTAATTCCCTCTGAACTTTCACGGTTCGACCGAAAACTACATACTCTGAAACAGTAAATAAAGATCAGAAACGTTATTCCTTCTAAAAGAAACTTTTCTCTCGTGAATTGGAAGAAAGCATGTACTAAAAATAAAATCTAATTAAATTTCCGTCACCGTAATACGTTCGTAATTCACTCTGTGGTACTCACACAGAGGGAATCTCATATCGTGATAATCTAGAACGTGTAATATAATAAAATTATCACACGTACAGTAACGGACGAAAGTTTAAGACTAAAGAGTCAACAAAATCAAAATTATTAATTTTTAAAAATAGAGTCAACTAATCAATAAATAGTAAAAGAACAAATTAAAATTATCACACGTAATTTTAAGACCAATGAGTCAAAAATAGCACGATAAACAAAATTCGTATCCTATACTAATCAATAAATAGTATTCTGTAATCTAGAACGTGTAATATAATAAAATTATCACACGTACAGTAGCGGACGAAAGTTTAAGACCAATGAGTCAACGAAAACAAATTAAGTAATTTATAAAAAATAGCACGATAAACAAAATTCGTATCCTATACTAATCAATAAATAGTGTTCTACCATAATAACAATAAAAATTATTACACAAACAATATTTGCAAACTCTAAAAGTATACTCTACATTGTCCTCTCGCCTTAAACTTTTGTCCGCTACTGTATAATTATTCGATGATAAAATATACAACACCACTCAAACAGGCCCTTAAAATGATCATAGTTGAAACATGCTTCTTGTTAACTATGCATGGGTTAATAACATTACCTCTTTATAAATACTCGAAACTTTTTTTTCGTTCATTGTAGTATTTACTTCGTTTGCAAAACTTTTGTACCAATGAGATCTTCCCGTAAATACAATAAATTCGATTATCTTTCATGAAGTTCAATAGTGACCACAACACGTGGTTCACCCTGTATATATATATGTGCATACATATATATTTTTTATTCCTACAATCGAGTATAGTAGCAAGTTGGATCTCGACCTAGAAATCGAGAAAAACAGAATTGCGGTATGTACATAACGTGCCTTTGTAATCCTGGCAGAGACCGTGAAACCGGTTGTAAGGGTGTACATTTGTCACGATAGAGATCGTCGAACATCGTAGAAGGTCTGTTTCAAAAGCATGTCCAAGTTTACCGTGCACCGGTGATCCACTTGCCTTCTTAATGGCGATCCACCGTGCAAGAAACGCAAACAGTGCTCGGCACGTGGATACCTCGACGATACGCGGTGGCATCCCGCTCCGAGTGCCACTTACAACTCTTGTTAGAGCGATTAATGCTCTGTTATTATTCATCGATTCAAATCTTATTGAAATTTCATCTTTCGTAATCGTTCCATTCCGCCCTACTTTACCGTTCGCTTAACGCTTAGCCAACCGAACGGGGAGATCTCCCATTTTTTCCACAACAAGGGAGCTGCCATTGATTCTACTTACTATTGTTATTCGTTAGTCTTCAAATAGTATTGTTCACAGTTCGTTAAATGCATTTTCTGCTTTTTCGAAGTACAATCTTTCATAAATCCAACACTAGTTCCCAAGTCCTCAATAAAGCACCGCCATTGATTCTATTTACTATTGTTATTAGTTAGTCTCCGACTAGTATTGTTCACAGTTCGTCAAATGCATTTTCTGCTTTTCCAAAGTACAATTTTTCGCAAATTCAATACTAGTTCCCAAGTCTTCAATAAAGCGCCGCCATTGATTCTATTTACTATTGTTATTAGTTAGTCTTCGACTAGTATTGTTCACAGTTCGTCAAATGCATTTTCTGCTTTTCCAAAGTACAATTTTTCACAAATTCAACACTAGTTCCCAAGTCCTCAATAAAGCGCCGCCATTGATTCTATTTACTTTCGTTATTAATTAGTCTTGAATTGGTGTAGTTCACAGTTCGTCAAATGCACTTTCTGCTTTTCTAAAGTACGATTTTTAATAAATTCAACACTAGTTCCTAGCTTTTGTTTCCTAAGAAAGCGACACCATTGATT